>JAIPMN010006227.1:1293-26654 GCA_020650975.1 Apostichopus californicus
ATGCACATTGGTAGTAGTAACCAAAAGTTTACATACAATCTTAATGGTGTGGAGTTACAGGAGGTCTCTGTTGAAAGAGACCTAGGTATCTACATTGACTCATCTCTGCCACCTTCTAAACATTGTCTTGAAGCTGCTAAAAGAGGTAATAGGGTTTTAGGTATGATCAAGAGGAACTTCAGTTTTCTGAAAGAGGACATCGTAGTTAGGCTTTATAAGGAGTTGGTTAGGCCTCATCTGGAGTATGCTGTGCAGGCTTGGAACCCTTACTTTGCTAAGGATAAGGAAGTACTTGAAAAGGTCCAGAGGAGGGCTACTAGGATGATTAGTTCCTTAAAGAGGGTTCCTTATTATAGGCGGTTACAACTGTTGAATCTCACCACACTGGAGCTTAGGAGGTTACGTGGGGACTTGATCCAGGTTTTCAAGATTGTGTATGGTTTCGACAATTTATCCTTTACCGACTTTTTCTTGTTTGCTAACAGTAGTTGTACTAGAGGTCATTGTCTTAAACTCCAAAAGTCGCATAGTAGGATTAATATTCGGCATAACTTTTTCTAATAGGGTTGTGAATGAGTGGAATAGTTTGCCTGAGAAAGTTGTACTTGCAAGTAGTGTCAATGGGTTTAAGAATGCTTTGGACAAGCACTTTAAGCATTGTAATCGGGTCTGAGTGTTTGTGTCTTCAGTTTTTTTCTCTCTCTATAGGGTCCTTGATGGGGACTTAAGTGTCCCTCCTGATCCTTTTTTCTACTAAACTAAACTAATTCAACCTCTAGCGAACAAACCTATGAATTTTTACGTCGCTATGCAGTGATCCATGATAATGTATAATTGGCTGGACCATTCTCGGAGAGGGGCGTTCCAGGTTTCCTGAACATTCCAGAACGACTAACCTGGTTATTATTTGACAGCGCACATGATTAATATCTGCAGGTATTGATGCCGTTGCATGTTCAATGACTGCATGAGTAAGCAATGTAGGTATCGCACCAGAATTAGAGTAGTGCACGTCCGCCTGAGAGGTTAATCATTGTCGGAAAATAGCACTAAAGTGACCTACTGTATTGTATCTTTTGGACATTTTCTGAGTCATCACCATTATTTCTTATGCTTGGATGTTAACACGGATGGTCTAAAATTCTGGATTGAAAGTTTTAGAATATCTTGGGCGAAACAAGAAGATTCCGCAGCGACAGCTAGCAGATGGGGAGCACTATGATAAACTTTGAGCTCTTCTAGCTCAAAATCTAAATGATCATGATGGAAGAGGTTGAATGTTTCATTGCTCAAGCCATTAGCTATCATATGGGTTGGATAGGACATGTCAGTTGAGAACTTCTACCTATGCTCTAGCGGCCTTGGAAAGTGACGAGTTTATAGTGTGTAGTCTAAGTTTGGGAGCATTGTGGTGCGATACCTGTAAATACTTCATTGTATGACTTGAGAGCAACACTGCTCTGATCGAGAAATGACAAGGAGCGCGAAATGTGACAAAAAATCACTTGAACATACTATACGATTTTTAATGGATTCAGTTTAAATGATATTGATAATCCCAAATGTGAGGTGTTCTATTAGATATTTTCGCCGCCATCCTCTTTATTCTTCTGATGATTAAGTGAAATCTGCGATACATAAATGTAACTTTAAAGAAAAGTAATTCATTTTGATTAATGAAGAATGACCGATAAAGAAGTAAAAGAAATTATTTTCTATTAGTAGAAGTTCATGTGGCATTTTGTGATTCCTTATCAGCAAATTTTTGGAAATCTGACAAAATTCACAGGAGTGTCAGTGACCAAAGCTCTGTAATAGTATTGGTCAGGTTAATCCTTGAATTGATCTAAATTTGAATCAATGAGACCAGTCCATCATGACTACCACGTACATGACTGGTGAACTTTCACATCCTCCTTATTTCCTCACTAAATCATTTGCACCCATGCTAAAGGCCTTGCTTTTAAGCCCTTGTTTGTGAGATTACGAGATGGTACTCCCGATAGCATGGATTAGCGTGGGTAAGCAGATAGGGAATACTGATCTTGCATTGGGGTTTAGTAACGGTTAGGCTAAGAAGCCTTCAAATCAGTTTCGATAACTCCAATAAATGATTAAAAAGGTGAAGATGATTATCTTTATTTATTCTCCCATAGTCCTTGAATAAGTGATTGAAAAACAAAATGAGTTCTCTCAGGTAACTTTACAGAGTCGTCATGTATTATAAAACATACTGGTAAACATCACCACTTTAAAAATATAACTATTAATGCTTCAAAGAACCAATCACAAGTGAAGTCAAGATGTTCCAGTAAGCTCGGTCTAAAGTACACGCATGTTCCCTGACATAAAAAGCATTTGCCTAGAGTACCATTATTCTGAAAGACTTAAAAGTAGGTATTACAAAACACAATTTCTTAGCCTGTTCTTTAAATTCAAAGTTAAAAACTGGAGTTAATACGTTCCAAGGATGCAGCAAACTAAGTTAGCTTTTAGGGACGTTTGTAAATGTATTGCAAGCCATAACATGACATTCTCTTAAAGAGAATGTTAAAAGTGTATATTAAACATAGTATATACAAGAGAGATCTCATGAAGTGTTAATATACAATATATAACTGCATTAGCAGTTATACTTAATTGCCTAAAATATCAAACATATCAAAATTGATTACAAATAAAGACAAAATGAACGCAAACCAATGCATATTTTCTAAAGGGTAGGGATTGAAATCAGAACCAGAAAGCCGTTGTGAAACAAAATGATGACTTTTAACGGCACAATAAGTTGGCACAAAAGGCCTGCCATAGTAAACAGATAATATGTATCAGTTCATGGACCAAAAGAATATCCTAAAAGATGAAAAAGCTTCATATGGCCTACTACTAACAAAAACAAACATAATTGTAAACATGTTAACAAATTGAGGTAACATTTTGTGTTTTGTGTGTGTGCGTGTTATTCCAGATGTAATATAAAGTGAGTTTGGTACATTTATGCTTAAACAGTATAACAATGTTCTACCTTCCAACTTTAATGAGATTCATGAGAATAATATTAGAAGTCGAATCGTATCAGTCATAAACGTGCTCGGCTGCTTCGTTCTCTCCATGATGAGACTTGTTAAATTTGCTAAATTTAAATTGTTTACTGAACACTTTTACAAATTACACAAAGTGTTTGATCTCTTTACCATTTCTAAGTAGTTGATAATGGATTCTTCTTTTCTTGATCATTTTTCCCTATAATAAGACCTCAAATAAGCTATGTTGTAATCAAATCTCCATCACATCAATAAAGTTGTTAGTAATGACGTAATAGTGTAATTTCATGTACCACAAACGTTTAATGTTATTCTTCATACCTTCTTTACTTAAGTTACGTATGTGAAGAGTGTAAGTTACGTAAATAAAGAGTGGAATTGAAAATTTCAATGTAATATCAATTCAGTGCATTGGTATATAATTTAAAACAAACTGTTGAACTGCAAACTTGTAAGCAATGGTTATATCGAATGAAAATGGGCGTGATTCCTGCATGGCCACACGATATGCAAGGTATCCATTTGAAAATGCGCCCTTTAATACGATTGCCATAACAGTTTACCTGCCTCGAGCATTTTAATAGGCTCTCGCAGTAGATCGCAGGAAATTTGAGTGACTTTTCCACGCTGGTTTCCTTTGCTAGGCTTGGCGAATAGATTATGTAACACACAGGCTAATGTTGATTTATACTGATCTGGCAGTTAGCAGTGGCGTCAGTGTATCATCATCTGGTACCTTCAGTTTCCTTTCTCTAGCCTTTTGACAGTCTGTACCCCTGCAGTAAGATAAATTGCAACAGTTGCAACAAAATGTAAACATGGATCTACCTTACAACGCAAATAAATTTTAACATTGTTTTTCCCAAATCTATTCACAAAAAATAGTTTTTGACTTTGCTGGTTTTGAACGGGCTGCAGTGACGTCATGTATAATTCATTCTTTAAAAGATATTGTTATGTTTATATATATATATATATATAGAGATATATGTATCAATTACGTATGGCCGTTACTGCATCTTATTTGATATACACAACCTACATACAAGTGTGTATCCTTTGTTTATCTGAAACCCATAAGTAGTATATATCATGCTACCTCAGGGAGGGGGGAGGGGGTTGAAGTAGCACAATGTATACTACTCCCTTATTGGTCAAGCCTGTCTATAGAAAAACAGTCCTCACTTAGGCATTAATAGTTTGTTACTTGATAGCATAAACTACCCCAAATACTGCCATAAGGATTCATCCTTGAGTGCACCTATTTAATTGACCAGACACCTATATGATTGTTAACACAAGTGCTCTCATGGCCAGATTTACTTTCCGGTGTGCGATGAAAAGTTTGGCTTGACACTGAAATGATACACTGTGTGTTTAATCGTGAATTTGTGCAGAAGAGCGTTCAGTATGGCTAGCATTACCAACTCCGGTAGATATTCAATCTCCCCCTTTTTGGCCAAAAACAGGGGATTTGGGTGGTATTTGCTATAAGCAGGGATGGTCGTTATGATGGGGGTTTGTGTATGTTAACTCAATCAATCACAAATCATACGAAAGCATACACATAAAAAATACTTACTGCCATACTTCCTGGAATTCTCTAACCTGTACGAAAGAAGTAAATCATAAATGATAGCTGTAATTTTATCGGACAAAATAATTCAATTTTCAAAAGTATGGCTATTAGGGATTTTTGAAATCCCATTATCAATCAAATGAGATTAGAAAATATTGAGCAATCAACTGAATGTTACCCTTAACATTACTTTTTCATAGTAATATGATGTAATAGTGTAACATTAAGAAGCCAATTGTTTGTTATGTCTTTGTATTTACCTATTATATAACTCTAATGAATCCGTGAATCACTAATGTTTTCTACGATCTAGTAGCAAGCCTTATGTAACTTATATAAAGATAGCAAAACTCCACATTTCCTATTTGCGATATGTAATCTATTCTTTTGTGTTCAAGGTGCCCACAGCAACCACCTTTTTTTGAATCGTCCCTTTCAAACATTATAATATTTCTATACATGCTAAAAAATGTTCCGATTATTTTGTAGGTTAAAGATCAATCTCCTCCATCACAATGTTCATCGAGATTAAACCAATGATTGTGTGTATTGTAATGCATTATACTTCACTACCTACCTCCTTGCTGTAAACTGCATCTGTCACATCGAGCGTACGATCATCATACTATAAGTTAAATACAATAGGAAGGTTTATGAGCTTTACCAATATGACATCACAAAATCACTCCAACAGTTATGAGGCGAATCAAGAATTAATTTTCTTTTCAATTCAAACAAAGAAGGAAATTTGCTACAAAAAAAATATTACTTTGGGATGAATATCAGAGATGCGTGGGTCAAAGTAATATCAATAATATCTGTCATGTGACACTTTGAAGACATTAATATACAAACTGCAATAAGGAGCATGTATCTGGTAATTTACAGGAACAAAGGTGACAAGAATTAATGATCTATCAACTGTTCTTTGTTGCCTCTTAATCTTTTTGATATTTATTTAACGGTATCGTAGACTGACGCTGATCAAAAGTTAATGCAAAGACTATACGATACTGGACACACACGCAGCAGCAGTTGTCACTGACAGTGTGAAGCAATTGATTCTGGATTCGAAAACTCAACTGTAATACAGTAGATAATTTCATGAGGTTTTCATCTACTACTTTTAGGCAAGATGCACAACGAGGTACTGCAATCAATGTTAAATTCATGTACTGAAGAGACCAGCAAAGAAAACATGAAAACAAACCGGTTGAACATTTTTTTCATATACCCCTGAACTGTTAAATGAAATACAATCAATCGTATACGAACACTAGCCACAGTAAGGTTGTACTGACATGATGTTATTATGTTTAATTTTCTTTGTTACTTGATTCATTCATGTGAGTCCACAGGTTAGTCGAACATGTTTTAATAAGTTCTTAATACTCACCATCCATTGACCAGATTCAAGGTTTAGGTCAAAAATTTTGCCACTATCGTACGGTAACCAAGTGACTAAAATGAAAGAGGTAACAATGCCATGATCAACAAAATAAAACAAACAACATCATTATTTCACTCCCAGACATCCCAATGACCTACACTACAGTCACATAAGCCTTGAGCAATTTATTATGAAGAGACTTTACAAGAATCTGCTGAGCCCAGCTATTTTACATAATTACATTAACATGTTTTGACATCATTCTCTGTTCTGTTATCGAGTGAAAACGTAACTTTCATTTATACTGAAAGCTTTGAAACGGGATAAACCAGTTTGTGTATCATAGTTTCTTAAAAACATTTAACCTGACATTCTTTAGAAAAGCATAACATTGGATTATATTTAGATGATGGTCTCCCCTTCACTGGCATGTATCATGCAAAATGCAAACGTGTGATGCACAGCATATGTAAGATACTGGACGTATTTCATGTTAACCCTGATCTGGAGATATTCCCCGTCTTAAATTACTCTCACTGCATAATGTTATTGTAACTGTAGAACTTCCTGAGGGTATCTAATACTAATTCAGTCTGGTTCTTAATTCCTCACCATATCTCTGTGGTGGTATGTTTGTATTAAGACACCTAGTGTATGTATAATTGTCTAGCAGTGACAGACACTCTGAATACAGAAGTCAAAACAACAACATCTCAGCCAGCTGTACCACCTCTCTTGAGTCTTGTATCACGCTTATTACTACATAGCTATGTAGCATGTATTAGAAAAAAATACATCTACTGAATATAAGACTACACACTTTAACCTTCCCAACCATACCATGAATGACATGTCCCTACAGGGGATAGCCGCCCTGACCTAGTACGAATCAGCAGAGAGAGACTGTGGATGCAAAGCCTTCACACCATTCAACCTCATGGGTTCAACATTCAGGAAGGACATGACTAACCTTTCTTCTGCCCCCCTCCATCTCCCATTGTCCCCCCCCCCCCCCCGTCACTCCTCTTCCTGTAGCTCTCTTCCACCCTCTTTCTATATTTGTCCTTCTCCAGTTTATTCCCTACCCTCCTCCCTTAATCCTGTCTTTGACCCTCTACAAGTTATCTCCTACCTCTCCTATTCCCCTGTTGGTTTCTTTCTTTCTTCTGTCCATCCCTTGTCTACTAATCCCCTTACATCTATCTCTTTTGTGTTCACCCCGATCATTAACCTGTCTGTATTCTGTTCGTGTGTTTATGTCCCTTTTGTTACTGTAACTTGTCATTTAGCCTCTGAACAAGATCCTGCTAGGATCAAAACGTCAGGCCATCTTACTTTTACACAATCTCCTACACAGGTTCTTTAGTGGATAAGCAGTTGCTAACAGTTTTATTTTATTTAGAATATAAGACTAGTTAGAAGGCTTGAGGTCTCCAACATATCAGACTCGTCTATAAATATATCAACCTTTTGCTTGATGTTTGACATATTTAATTTATTATTTTAATGATAACTTCAGGCAACTAATGATCAGTAATGTAAAATTAACGCTACAATGATTGGATGCCTTATTTATAGTAATCAGTATCAGGCCCTTAAACGTTAATGTACAAACTGTTGATATTGATCAATCCATCCGGAGCATTTGCATATTGTACCTTTCACTTTCCTTGACTTCAATTTTGAAGGAATATCCTTAGCAGCGATAGACTGGGGCAACAGACAAAATAAGAACCTGTGAAATAAAGCAGAACCATTAGTGGGTCAATTGCATGAACACAATTCACAAAAAGTTATCGGATTTCATTTTTGGTAAATCTTTCAGACAATTACTGTCAATGACCTGAACGAGTAAAGCATTGACAATAACACAGACGATAAAGATAACCTGTATATCATATATTAACAATGAGTAAAAGCTATTCATTAGAAGGAAAATCATTCAATGATATAGCTTTTTAAATTGTGAAAGTGGTATCTAGGTACGCATTACTAAGATACTCGTTGAAATACTCACACTAGCTTTTCCAATCGCTGTGACTGTTGTGCAAACATCAATATGCCAGCAACCTCTGTCTCTGTCAGTTCTCTTCCCTCCTCATATGTATCTATCGATAGCTTCTTTAATGACACAGGACAGGACAATTGTAGCCCTGAGAAGAGGATGATGTTACCAGAATCAGCCTTGGAGAAGGACTGTAGAAGCTCCAGATGGAAGATGGGGATCTGGAGGAAGGTAACATACAATTCAATCAACATTGAAATGATTTAGAGCTATGTCAAGTATTTATACGATTATAACCTACTGTGGCCAGTAACTTTCCTGAAGGTATCTCTTATCCATCTTAATACTAGCATAAATCCACTCCTCGCATTATTACGATTAGACTCAAGTTTGTTTATTGAAATCTAAAATAAATATTAACAGACACAACATTTTTCTTCACCATTTTTAATATGGGTTGATCCAACTTCTTTATCTAACATAATGAACAATGTATAAAAAAGACAGTAACACTAAAGTGAATGAATGCATGAGATATAAAATGTGCAAAAGGACTAATACATAAATCATAACCAGGATGAAATATGGACTGTTAGACTAGGAATGTAGTAAGAAAATGTCTTCATATAAATTAGTTATGTTAAACGTGATGTGTTATTGTGCCATACCACATGCCTAATGTGTTATATATATTGTCACTACGGAGTGATATGAAATTTTTAAATCATCTTGTGTTATGTGTGCCACTATCTGGAGTACTCCTTGCAAAAAAACTACATTATGATATGATTAACTTATGTGTACATTTAACGTGAAAGTTAGTACACTGTAAAGACCAGTATAATTACTAGGATTAACAGTTTAACAATGTTTGGGTCCGCTCAGAAAAACTTGCGTCCCTGTAGTCCTCCATGAAAGCATGCACTGTAAAATACCTCTACAGGAGCACATAATACTGAGCTATGACCCCTGAAAGCACATTGGCTCAACAGAAGCCTATAGTGATAGGTCTATACCATCCACAAAAAATCATCTAATGATAAACCTGTAACTATTATACACCAACAAAATGACTTAAAGTTCCGAAGCGAGAAATGTTATCGTAGACTAGTTACCTTATATGCTTACCTAGATCACACAATGTTTACTACTGCATGATAAACAACTTCCTTACAAAGCATCTGTGACAATGTTATAGGCTATGCATATGCTGTGAATGTTGGAAATTCATGTTAAGTAATAGGAGTGCCCAGAGAGAACATGCAAAAGTAAAAACACTGCACGTTTAACTCATCTAATTGAGCCCCTTAAATTTTGTAGAAAATATAAATAGATCTCGGCGACACAAGAACATATGGAAGGCCTAGAACTACTTGCTCACAACTTTTATGAAGCCCTGTCGTAAGTTACCATTAACTGTTACCCAATACAATTTTATTAATGTTTTATTTAAAATTGAACAAAGTTTTTCTTTCCTCAACCACCATAGGCATGTCGGCTCAACCCCAGCCCAGTTCCGACCCGCTTCCCATTACAGTATGTAAATAACTCTTCACACAATTTCCATTAAAATTCTCAAGCTTCAATAGCTACTTCTGACAATGTATGAATGTTGCACAAGAAAAATAAATCACTGCCGCACATGGTCAAAGACAGTGCGAAATACTTTGCAACAAAGAAATTACTGCAGTATGAATGTACATTTTACTTGAGCAACTCTCAATGCTGAGAGAACAAACGTACAGTACTGTGAGTTGAAAATCATTTTCTAGTATCCGAGATGTTAGCTTCCTACAAAATTCCTAACTTGTCTCAACTCATAATTTTTTGTGATCACAACAATGATTCAAATATTTCGTGATATTGTTAGAAAAAATTCAACCAAAACTTTGTACCATGACGCCTTTTTGTCGAATGTGTGGTCAACAAGGCCTAATGTTATGATATTTGAGTGCACACCTATGATAGCCTATAGCACAAACTTTGTCATCTCTACACGGGAAAGTAATGTCATATGTAATTGTTTTTATTTACATAATTTGTGTTTACTTAAGATGCAAGAATGTTTCCAGACAATGGGTAAGGGACTATTAGACAATCAGATCATGGGAAATTTGAAAAAGAACCATTGACTATTTATCGCATGAAAATCTCTGTAATGTAAATGTTGTTTAATCTGTATCTTTGTGGTTGATTGTTATGATTTATTCTTTTAAAACCATATTCAATCATCTGTATGATTGGAAGAAATTTTGGTTCTTTTGAGGCATGGATTTTTCGTAAAGGAAGAAAGATGTTCATTCAAAAATGTGTTTTGGTATACTTTGCGTAGGCATAGTTGTGAGTGTGTGTAGTTTAAGAGTTTTCATACGCCGGAAGCAATTTGAAGATTTTGCATCCATGGCTAAAACATTGCGTTCTGGATGCAGCATCCTGCGTTCCAAACAATGTTGAAAGATAATGAATGAATTTATCAAATAATTTGACTGCGAAATGCATGATAATATAGCATCTCCATAAAACATTTATGGTGATGGCAAATCTGGTACAAAATAGGGATTTTGATATATCTATTATTATACTACTGACTTACACCAGTGTTAGATGCATTCTTCAGTAGCTGCAAAGTACAATTCTGTTGTAATTTACTATCTTTAGTCCAGATCTGTAACCTCTTTGAACACAGTGACTCAATAATATTGATATCATCAACCTGAAAATAAACACAAAATAAAGCAGTGTAAACTTTCCTCTCTGTTTGTACTTTTTTTTACTATTCTAATTGTAGTATCGTTGGTATTTCTATAGATTAAAGAAAATCCATTGTTATGAATGGTAAGTCCAAATACATCCAGCAAAACTTGCTTTTTATACTGCGAGACTTACCACTATGTACAGAAAAGTTAAAAATACTCTCAGTAGAAAAAGAAACGTCATACAGGGTTTCCTTGAGTATCTTCAGTTGCTTAATGATCTGAATTAATTAGTAATCAACAATTTGCAATGACCAACTCATGTTTAAAATATTGTTTCCACAACCTAGCTCTACACATTATATTCCCTAAGTTATGTCACGATCTCTGTCGTTGTCTAGTGGTTGTCAGCATTTAGACTACTTCCAACTTGTTCTGCACTAATGGACACACACAATAACAAAAAGCCCTGGCAACAAGAATAAAATAAATCATACCTCCCAATCACCAGACTGGAGATTCAGGCTGTAACCGTAGTCTCGCCAGTATACTATGATGACAAGTATGTAAAAATATGTTACATTTAAACACATCTTAGGATGCATGAAGGAGAGAAGTTAACTTTTTCACATAAATGAATGACACCTCTACACTAAAAATGGGACACTTAAGACCTAAATTTGAATTTGGTGCTTTTTATCCAATAAATATGGACACGATTTCGGTGTTTAGACTTGAAGGAAATGTTCTTAAACAAATATCCTAAGTATAGGTATGATAAGTTAATAACATTGCCATTACAGTAGCTTGTACCAAAGGAATGTTGCGAGCATACGACAAATCATGTAGGCAGTTAACATTTACTGCTCCTGAAATCCATGTAATCCTCCTGACAAAGCAATTTATTTTGTCATATTTTCTACTTTTGCATCATTCTGGCTTTTACCAAAGGCTTTCAATCTGCTTTTTTCACTTCTTTTGAAAATGTTACAATGTATTGTCTCTAATATCAACTCCTTGATGACTAGATTTAATCAAATAATCAACCAATACTGACAGAATCGATAGTTACTTTTAATATTCCTAGATATCATCTCTGCATTGATAGACTCTTGAGAGGGCAACAGAGGCAGCAGACATTCACTGAACCTTTGAAGTAGAAAGGAAGAAACAAACCAACATGAGAGAAAGATAGCAAAACAGTCTTGCTATGAAGCAAATTCTATATAGGAAATGCTTAGGAACTTTTGCTTCAAAATAATTGGAAACGAAACACCTTACTGTGGACATCATTTTGCTGTTTAATATGAGCAAATGAGCCCATAAATGCAGGAAGGTAATAGTGTAATGTATGTTTAGGATCGTCCTTAGGCCGTGCTAGGAGTCCATGGAAGGAATTGGTGTGCAGACAATTTGATAGATTGTAAAATAGACTCGTTGGTTATACAATTCCACGCACAGTATGTTGTCCTACATTTCTAAGAGTAGGGGATTATCTCATACTACCACATTACTGATTAAAACTTCCAAAATTCATGAGGAAATTTTTGAGGTACAATAACACCTTGGCCTCTTTGATGATACTTGTCATACCATGTAAGACATTTTCCGAATAATATATGGAAAATATTCTTACCTTCCAAATTCACAACTGTCATTGTTTCTTTTTGTTATAATTAACACCGTGATGGCTAGTCATACCAACATAAACAATTCATCTTTTTTCATGATTGTAACACTAAAATTTCCGATTACAATGTATTTCTTGATGATACATCATTTCTAATACCAGTTTTGTCAGAGATCTGTGTTTATCTCTATTACTTTGGTAAATCAGTTATTTTAAATGTAACAAGAGGGAATACTTGTAGGTACGTAGTATGATAACAAAAAACATGAGATTCAACTTACGACAGCTCCTTAACAGACTGACAACGAAGCGCAAAACGGAAGATGTTTGTTAACTGTATCTCTGATATTGTACGTGGTTCATTTCCCTCCTTCTCTGTCTCTATGTGTATCTTTTCTACTGTCACCAAAGGACAGAGAGAGAGGCCAGATTGGAGTAAAATAGTGTATCCATCACACTCCTTGAAGGCCATGGTCAGGTGTAGGCAAGCTATGGTAATCTGTTAGAGAAAGGAACAAGGTTAATGTATTGTAGTTATCCTCTAGTTAAAGAATCATGCTACATTATGAACGGATGGAGGGTTTTATGTTATTGAGTTAGACCATACAATTACATTGTGAGGTCAAAATGACATTTCAACAGTAGCTTACCAGGGCAATGAAACGCTACTGCATAAAACGATTTGGACATTTACTTTAAGGTTTTTTTTTTTTTTTTTCAGTAAAGGGGACCTAACAATTAAAACTCAATTTATTCGAATATTTTCAAGGTTTGGATTGTCTTTGTCATAGTGTGTTCATTTATTACTGGCAGTATGGCCACATGAAAGCAATATATCAAGTGACACTATTGGTTAAGACAACGACGATAAGTGTTGTTAGCATTTGAAATTGTTTACGTTCGTAGGGTCATTGGGTCATTATTTTGGGATTCAACCTCTGAAGATATGTATACAGTTGGGAATCTGACCTCATGAATCGATTGTTATTATATCACTTTCAAGAAATACAGCACAAACTGGAAATATCAAGACAGGACTTGGCACGAAAATGAACCAAGCACTTAAATACACGAGAGGGCCCGGGTTCAAATCCCGGTGGAGACTGGAAGTTTTGCACTGTTTTTTGTAGGTATATAGACACACTGATTATAATTCTATTGTACAATAACGATAAAAGACCGTGACCACATGACCACAACCTGAGGAAATATGTCTTGATTGCAATGAAAGAAAATGACTTCACCTGTTTTGCACTCGCGAATTCCAAAACTTGTAAAGTTGATCTCTGAAGTAGTTGACTGTCATCGCCATGTACGTGGACCACTTTAGAGGCCAACTTTGTGATTGCATCAACAATCTTCATATTATTATAGTCTTGTTCCAGCATACACATCATAGCAAACTTTTCATGTTTAAGGTTGTCTTGCAGATAATTTACAATTTTACCCGAAGCAGTTTTATTAAGACCACAGGCAAATCTGTAAACATAGTGAAGTTCAAAGGGATCCAAATAACGGAGCAGTTCAGCTACACTCTGACTCTCTGTTGTAGCAGAGGTTGAAGATTCTTGAGATAGATAATCAGCAATGTAGTGGGCAGCATACCACTCACAGAACAATTTGTGGTAGAAGCTGACTTCATTTTTATAGAGAAATTGATCACCAGTCAGAACTTCTTCCTCAAAAAAAATTCCAGTTTTAAGGTACTGCTCATAGAAGTCATCCCCAAGTCGTTTTCTCAGGAAAGAACTATCCCACACAATCATTTGGTTGCTACCACTCAATGCCTCAAAAGCAACCTTGTTCAACTCATCATGTTTTATGTCAAAAGTTACCTTTTCAATTGTTTTGTTAATCAAATGACTATGGAAGCAAGCTATCACATTACGAAAGAAACTAGTAACTGATTTGAATGTCTTCAAGTCTTTTTTCTCGTGGCTCATGTGAGCAAACAAAACAAACAACAAAGGAACTTGACACAAGTCACCGAGTAGAGGGTTTCGTTGGAGTTTAAGTATTATTTCCCTGGCGGCTTGTTCGTCACCATGTACAACTGCTTTTCGAATATATTGATCTCGGATGTCCTCATTGAAACCTGTTAAACGTATACGATCAGTATGCGGTGCAAATTCTTTCGGCAAGTAGAAAGGCCTGGTAGTCAGAATGACGTCTATTTCCTGCAACATTTCTCTCCGAAGGATAAGAGAAATATCAGTCTCTTGATCTTTATCAGGGTATTCGTCAAATCCATCCAAAATAACCAATACACCTGAACAATTCTTCATGATTGATTCCACAATATCCTCACTCAGATCTGAGTCTCTGGGTAATATAAAACGCTGTATTGCTTGGTATATTGACTTCACCCCTCTCAGTTGTCTTAGCCGCAGGTAAATAAGTATAGGTACATTACTTAAAGGGGAATCTGGAACTCTTTGGCACCAATCGTATGCAAGCTGTAGTGTCAGTGTTGATTTTCCATATCCGGCTTCGCCCTCTATAATTTGCCTACCACAATTCTCAGGTTTCTTTAGTAGTTCATGATGTGACTCTAAAAGTTTCCAAATTTTGTTTCCATGTGCTTGTTCAACTAACCGTTCAATGCTGCTATCAACATATACTTTATCAACACAATACATGCTGTCTCTGATGTAAGGCAATGGTTGTACGGAGTGATAAAGTATCTCATACTTTGCCTTTAATTCCTTGATGAATTGTTCCTCCTCTGTAGGAAACCAGAAAAGTGTGATTCATAACAATCTTATTTAATATCAGGAACAAAGTCGATAATGAAAATGGTCAGAAGAAAGTTTTTTTTTTTTTAAATTGAAATGTCATTATTGGTAGCTGCTCAACCAAATTTACTGTAGAAAACAATGTCTTGATATGTTAATTTAATTGTTAGATGTTAGATTCGTTCTCAAACTAAATGTCTATTTGAACAGCTGCTTTAATTGCAGAGACAAACGATTTCAATATTTGGCAAAGTAGTGTACAAACGAAATTTTTTCTTGGCCCGGACCATTTGAAAGTCATCATTGTTATTTGAAGTTGGGACGCATTCTGATGTAATTTCATAAACCACAAATACTGTAATACAAAATGACCCGTGAAATGATATGTCATTAATTAATCACCATTTGGTAAAGTTAACTGTAACTGAATGAAGTCACTGAAAGCAGTTACAGTTTTACAACGTATCATTTGTAGAAATTAATTTTAATTTATGCGTGGTATTTAACAATATCGCAAAGCAATTGAAATTATTGTTTGCAGCATTCACTGCACTCAGCTTGCAATAACTTGTACATTAGACTTACCAGGTGTCCGGTGAGTCTCAGTCATGGGCAACATCTAAACAAGAGAGAGGGTATAATACTTTGAAACATATCATCAATAGACTATCGATTTGGAGTCACTATTGCAAATAATTTGATTATGTAATTAACATTTTCTATTAATAGGATACAAGTTAACATAATATGTTTGATGTATCTAAGTAACCTATGTTGTACCTTATTCTGATATAAATGTACTCAGAGTCTACATAACAGTCAAGCTTGCCTATAGAAAAACTGTCCTCATCAAATTCACTCAAGCATTAATAATTTGTTACTTGATAGCATAAACTACCCCTAAATACTGCCATTAGGATTCGTCCTTGAGCACACCTATTTACTTGACCAGTCACCTGTATGATTGTAAACACAAGTGCTCTAATGGCCAGCACTACTTTCCTGTGTGCAAGTTTGGCTTGACCACGGAAATAATGTAATACATTGTGTGTTTAATCGTGAATTTGTGCAGAGGAGTGTTCAGTATGGCTAGTATTACCAACTCAGGTAGATATTCAATCTTCCCTGGTTTTGGCCAAAAACAGGGGGACTGGGGTGTAATTTGATTTAAGGCAGGGAAGATCGTAATGTACATGTTATTCTCAACACAAAACTGGTAGGGAAAGGATCCATGGCAGTTGCGTGTATTACTTATATCTATTACAACATGAAACCATCCACTGGTAGGAATGTTATTTCAAATGAGTATAATGTTACATTTTTGTTGCAACATATTATGTGTATTGATTGATTCAGTTGGTCACTTACTGCTGCAAAAGTGCTCAATAAATAGAGGTAGTGCAAGTTAATATAGTATATTTTGTTTAATCGTGTTTAATCTCTGAGCTTCCCACGTGTTTGGTGATCATCAGACAAGTGACACGTTTGTAACTATTTTCTGTATGTTCTGTACCGTGACTGATTATAGTAATAGATTACGAAATCTCAGCGCGCGGTTCTTTACTAGTTTATCTATGTGTTATATTCTTTGCATGTTATAACGAGATTCAAGGCTCGTCGCTACTAACACACAACCATCCAAGCCGCATTTGTTTCCATACAACCACCAGTCCTCAGTAGGGAATGTTTAACCCCCCCCGGAATCTTAGACTGAATTAGCGTTACAGTATGTTTAACAGCTATATATATATTGTTTCTCTTGATTGTCTTATAATTTCAGATATTGTCACATTAGAATAGTATAATTTAGTTAATTTGAATTTTTATGACAGAAGAAGTCAATCTGTCAGCTGTTTATTTTAGAAAGGTTGTCAAGTAACTTGTACTTTTAGTCAACCCTGGTTGTTGTTGATGGAAAATAGTATCCAGGGATGTAGAACGATTTACATAAACCCTCATCCCTCTATTCACTACAAAGGTACAGGGTAGCATAGCATAGCTAGTGCACACAAAAGAAACCTACCAGGGCAGGACATAGTCAAGATGACAATGTATTGTATTGCCCGGTTATGCTAGTAATTATGCGTGACATCACATCCAGCCAGTGAAGTGAGTGTTGGATAAGATTTTTATTCACTCTCCAAAATACCACCATCGGATTGAGTCATGCCATGTCTCTTAGCTGAAAAAAGACGGAGCTAAAGTATTGTGATTTTTCACATCATGGGGCACAGGATCCTATAGGATACCTGTATTGAAGCCTGGGCTGGCATACTTTAATTAATGTCTGGCATTTAACTGTGAAAGCTTGAAACACAATTTTTCCCTGGAGATTCCAGTATCACACAATATTTAGTGTTCTGGATAGGGCAGCTTGTCGGCAGAGTTGGAATGGAAGCACATCACCTGACCGGATAAAATATACCTGTATTGCAGAGCTCGTCTGACAGTTTAAGAACTGGCACCATTGTAAGTAGAAACTTGTTATATTAATCTGTTTTGTATAAGTAATATTGGGGATGCAACCACTTTCAAGTTAGTATACTTTTGGAGGTACACAAAAGTCAGTTTAATTTTGTGTAGTAATTTTTCATTATGTCGGATAAAATGAAAGTCACGCCTTAATTGACTTTCCTTAAGAAAGTGGATGTTTGCTATGATTGTAATAGTGATGGTGAATTTTATAGCACTGCAAATTAATTCAAGCTAATTTTGGCAGAGAGTGATTATATGTTTGGTGTAGTGAACATGAGGTTAGTGTGCATAAAGGAAAGTTATGATGTGCTCACCGTAGCTTTGGAGTAGGAATGTATATATGTTTGAGTTTAACCATTTTTCTGTCTTTGTATTGGAACAAACTAAACTTTGTTCAAGATTCATATGTGTTATTGTTACAAATTTTTATTTATGCAACATATTTAGTATATTGTATTTGGACAAAGTATTATCAGCGAATTTGATTGTGTATTTTGTTCCGATACAGTGCCACTCTCCTCACATTGAGTTGAAGACCCGAAGCTCTGTTTGAGGATAGTTTACAGACCTTCTTTGTCTGTAATACCTAGCACAACCTAACGTCAACGACCGCATGTCAACAAGTATTGTCAACATCATTTAGGCAATATTCGTCATAGTGACAATTCAGAATTCATATTTTTAAAAGATAAATGTTAAAGTAGAATTCCGTGATGTAAAGGGGGGAAAGCTCTTCAGACTAGAAGATGTAATGCCATTATATCGTAGAGAAATGAATATCTGGTAATTATATATTAAGACTGAATTAACACGTACCAGTTTGCTCTCTCGCAATTGAAAGAGATCCAGGGGTATCGAAACTTTGGAAAGTCTTAAACTTTTCAGTAGTTAACCTATATTTAGTATATGTCATCATCGGGTAAAGATTGCGCCAAAGCAATAGTTATATCTAAGTGTTCGAGGTCATATGTGCACTTAAGCAATATAACAGAACTTTGTAACCCTTATGTATTTAGTTTTTTTCTTTTAAGGAGAAAGTTCCTCCTCAGTAAATATATGTTCACTTAAGAAGTTGAATTTATCAAACTTGTTCTGTATCATTAGTTGGTTGGAGTATCCTTCTTTTTTTTTTTGCATATTATTTTTGGATAGCCGCTAGGCGAATGTGTCGCATTGCCACTTGATTACTTTTTGTGGGTGACAGATATAACGGTCTTACCTCTTCCTCTTCCACAATTTTTCTCCGACTCCTTCGGTAGTTTAACACTGCAGGAATAATTTATGTAAGGTTAATTAACCAGAATGCAAAGATGCATTGTGGTCTCGATGATGTAACATCAACAGTTGTCTTCATGAATCTGACGTAATGAAAAGTGAGGGTGTACAACATACTTCATCTTAGTCATACAGTGAAAAGCAGTGTGATGAGAAAAAAGAAAAATTCCCAATGACACAGGCTGTCCTGAAATGACCATTTCACCTCAACAACAGGAATCTTGTACTAAATGTGATAGATACATCAGGATACTAAATATGACATCAGTCCTTGTTGAAATTTTGTGTAAAACATGGGTCTCACAATTTGACACCTGGTGAACTAAAACCAACACTGACCTCCGCCCAATGTTCTCAATGTGGTACAATTACATAACAAATATGCGATCTGTCCAAGCTTCCCTCATGATATTATGTTTAGAAAGGTGTGTTAGTGTAGAGAGACAGGTTAGAGGAGAGTGAAGTAAATGCTTGGCGTTTGTCGACTTCATATGACCTTAGACCTCCACCAAAAACAATAATAGGCTCCTTAAATTGACATGGTACATCCACACACCTAATATGAGATCTGTCCAAGGTTCCCTTCTTGCAAGATCATGTTTACAAAGCTTTCACGATTTGACCTGTTGTCCCAAGTGAACCTTGACCTCCACCAAAATCAATGGGCTTCTTTTACTCAATGTTATACACCTTCATACCAAGTATGAGATCTGCCCAAGCTTCTAATATTGAGATATCATGTTTACAAGGTTTTCATAATTTGACCTCTGATGACCCCAAATGACCTGCGACTTCCACCAAAAACAATGAGCTTCTTTTAATCAATGAGGTACTTCTACACATTAAATATTAGGTCTGTTCATGTTTTCCTTCTTGAGATATCGTGTATACAAGGTTTTCACAATTTGACCCTTAGTGACCCCAAATGACCTTTGACTTCCACCAAAAAAAATAGGCTTCTTTGACTAAATTCGGTACTTCTACACATCAAATATGAGGTCTGCCCATGCTTCCCATCTTGAGATATCGTGTTTACAAGGTGTTCACAATTTGACCCCTGGTGACCACAAATGACTTTTGACCCCCACCAAAAACAATAGGATTCTTGTACTCAAGGTGAATTTATACCGACCTTTCTTTCTTGAAATATTGTGTTTACCAGGTTTTTACATATTGACTCCTCATGATCCCAAATGACCCTTGATCTTCACCAAAAACAATAGGCTTCTTGTACTCAATGTGGTAAGTCTACACATTACATATGATATTGGTTCGAACTACCCTTCTTGAGATATCATGTTTACAAGCTGGGCATCACAAACGCGCACATACACACAAACGCCATCATCAATGCAACGGTTACTATTATCATCAAAATAAAAAATATATAAATTTAGATAAAACAAATAGTTACTATACTTTTCTGTTAGTCAATAAGGATAATGTAGATGCAATGAATACAAATATATAATACAAGAATATTGCTATATTGCAATGGTACCTTTCAGACAGACGACCAAAACGACCAGAATTAGAAGTACTACAATTATGGTTGTAATCACAGCAACTGTCGATGAACCCGAAGTCCCCTTGTTGTCTGTAAATAGGAAAAACGCATGTTAAATGGCAATTTGAAATCAAGCATTTGAAAATATTAAGTGAGGATCTGAAAGGGTTAACATTATCACAAAGACAGAACTATTATTCAATAAAATCAACTGCACTTTCCAAGAGGTAATGAAGATAAGGCACCAATTTGAGATTTTGACTATACATATCAGTATTCATCAGTGTGTGAGAAAAGACTAGCCTTTTGGCGATATAAAGATCTTTTCGAAGCAGATAACAATTAAGTTGTTCTGATGGAGTCAGATTTAGAAACCGTAAGTCTGATCGAAGAAGAAGTCGTATGAGATGCAAACTAGCCATTCATTTAGAAGCATAACTTCTATCAGACATAAAATTCATTTTATAAGAAAACTACAAGCCACTGAACATATGGACTGTATTCTAACTACACGAGCAGGCTACTGGATCTCACAATTGCAAAATCATTTTCTACCGCTCTATTTCATATCTCGAGAGATGGGTTTAACGTCTTCTGCTATGAAAAACAAGATTCCCTTTCTAAATATAAACATATCGCAAATAGTTTAGTCTTAACTCGAGAACAAAGCATCGATAGCAAACAAACACCTACCATATGTCGTTTTAAGGTCTATTCTTGCTGCTTTTATAGAGGACTTGAACACATCTGAATTCTGTCCTACTATAAAACACTCTAATGTGATCCCTCCTTCAGGCGCTGATAAAATTTTGAAGTTTGTTTTAAGAGAAATGTCAAAGATTCCTCCCTTTTCTGTTGATGTCCTTTCCAGCTCTGTTAGAGATAGAGCAGGATTGTTTTCATAAGTTCTCCATTGGAGTTCGACTTCTGGTCGTATTCCACGAACTGAACACGTCACGTTTCCTTCTCTTGCGACGTCAAGTACACAATACTGTGTATGGTCACATCCTTCTACAATTATGTATGGCGGGCTTGGATAGGCTATTCAAGAAAAAAGGAGAAAATTGTGTTTTTTTTCGCAATGACTTTTGGTTAATTACTTAAATATGTTGTATATTAGTCAATACGAACTTAACATTTAAAGAAGTCAGTACATTAAAGAAAATATATATTAGACAGATCATATAAACGTATACGTTCCGTTGTCCACATACAGTATGTTGCATTACAGTCCATTCATAACGTGAATGAGTACATTGCATACTTTTTATGACTTTACAGTGATGCCATGCAAGGAGAAGATGTTAAATGGCTTATGTGTCTATATCTTCTAACTACCAAAGATTTATATCCTTCATCTAAGGGTAAGTTTAATTAAATTTAATTGACCGGACAAGCTAACAGTCGTACGTTTCAACAATTAGACATATTCATACTTGTAATAACAAAAGAACTCTTGTCTTTACAATAGATTGATCTAAGTGCAATTGCTTTACTACAAATCGTTCGTACTGTGAGTTACAGAATATGTGGATAGATGGACTCAAGCCTCTGCAGATTTCAATAGACATTTGTCTTTGATTCAATTATGTTACACCTTTTATGAAGTCAAGGTTATTCGGTTTAATAAATGAGGGTTTTATAACATTTATGTATACATCAAAGTACTCACTGAAAATAACAACATCGATTGTTTGTATACGATCCATGTCATAATCGCTGGCGACACAAGTATAAATGCCCTGGTGATACAATTCAGTCTGTGGCAACATCAGTGACCCATCAGGAGTCAATCTGAAATCCTTGTTGTATGTTTCATTAAAATCCTCTTTCCAGGTTTGCACTCTAATTAGAATGACTTCTGGGGTTTCAGATCTATCAGTGGATCTCTTCCAAACTAGAATCCTTTTGTTAAAGTCATTACAGGGTAGAATCATAGTAGAATGAAGCTCAACAAGATGTCTAATAGGACTGTTTGATATGTCTTCGCTTCCATTCTCTAAGATAACCAACGTCTCATTCTCCTCCAAGATCCAAGTGTTCTCGTTTACGCTACATACCAATACTGACAATAATGGGGAGTCGTTATGTATTTTAACAGTCGAACGAGGAGTGAATGTTACTTCACTGTTTCTGATTGTCATATTCGACTCCAAAAGTTTATCACGCTGAGAGTTTCGCTGATTCCAAATCACAGAAATTCTAGGACGGACATTTTCGACAGAGCAACTCAATTCCAGAGGGTTTTCGTATAACATGTAGCATATTTTACTCTTATCTTGACACTCTTCAATCACAGGATATTCAAGTTGCGGCTTCACTGTTGAATGTAAGGAAATGAAATTAGCGTGTAGTGAGTAGTGAACGAATATGATTTTGTACATATATTATGCATCCAAGCAATCAACTTATGTTAAAGGTCCACTTAACATCAATACAGACAAATAGAAACTACTTTTGTTAATTAAACATCAGCTTTATATTAGGGCAATTCTTAGTATTGTACTGGCAATCACTCCAGTCTTCTGGACTAACATGTTTGTCTTTATATAATTATATATCGATGTTGAATGTTTGATTCATCACATGTACATAAACGTTACATAGTTACCTTGTCTGATCGTTTCATTGCATATCTGTTAGCGGGGTAATTATTTAATAGAACCTACCTTCCTGTAATTGTTTCGTGCATTCACATAGAGTGTTGCTTGATACAAGCCTATTAAGATTCCTGTATGTTTGCTGACTGTTGAGCCAGCAAATTGAAAATGTTCAAAATTAAGTATCCTGTCTGTCATCCAAAGAAGGCTCAGATGGAAGAAATTTGCCAATGGAAATGGACGATTTATTCCATATCAATTAATGGACACTAACACTACAATATAATAACAAAGCTTACATTTGTTAGAGCCTTTCATACGTAAATGACGAATGATCAAAGTCTGAGGTTCTTACCAAACAATTGGACTTGAATATTATACTGCTTCACCTGTCCAGATGCCGAGGGTGCATGGGTGACAATGAATAGGCCTTCATGTTCAACTGTTACGTTTCTAACAAACAGCGATCCATTTAACCATACATCGTAATCTCCAGATCTAAATCCAGGACCACCTTTTTCATCTCTTACATAGGTAATGAATGCAGATGTTCCCTCTTCTGTTGAATTGTACCACTGAACTCCAAAAAATCCCTCTTTGAACGAACATTGGATAATTCCTGGCTGATAAAGCTCGAGATTCTGATTGTTTTCACAACCTTCGCCGACAACAGATGAAGCTGGACACAGGGGGGAAACACGCAAAACAGAAATGTTTTATGTACTGTATCTGTAATCTCGAAGCAAATCAATTGCGTAGCAAATGCTTCTTATAAGCTTTAGATCTAGAAAACTGCCATGATAGTCATTTTCTTTCAGGTGCAATATGCACTGTTCACTAAAAAAAAAGTTGAGCATGACTTAAATTCAACAAGTCCAGATGATACACTTTCTAATTTCTGTTTGAGATAGACCATGGTTAGCTACTTACCACAGACTACCTGGACCAGTAGGAAGAAGGTCAAATGTACAGTGAACTTTCCCATTGTGAAGAATCCTGTGTATCAACTGCAGCAAAAGGAGAAACAATTGTTAGATATATATCATATGTATGATCTTAGTTGATGTATTAACATGAATGATCTTAGTTGCTGTATTAACATGAATGATCTTAGTTGTTGTATTATCATGAATAATGATATTAGTGCTGTGATTTAACGTGAGTGATCCTTAGTTACTATATTAGCATGACATGTCAAAAACTAATTTATTCACTTAACATGGCTGCACATGATGGGAGAATCTCTCCATAAAGACTAAACAGTGACAATATTGTCTACTAAGTTTTGTGGACTACATTAAACGGTGAACTTGTCAGATAAGATACTAATCAATCACAGTAAGGTAAAGATCAGAACAGAATTTATTCTTCAATGGAAGCATACATTGGTAACACATTGTCTAATATTTTTTTAAGTGGAAAAAGAGAATATCGTCCTTTTTTTTAGGAACTGGAATAAGTACAATGGATCAGTCAGGCCGCTTATTTAACTATTAAACTTTTAAAAAACATTAACAATTGTGCACTCATCAAAAGTATAGAGATTGCCAAAAGTCTTCCAATCTCAGCATTTGCCAGCCAAGAAGTACGGCCATGAAATGGAAGCAGAGGCTTGTTACAGCATGGAGGTAAAACAGTATGTCAAAGTAATGAAGAAGTGAAACCATCAATCCACAAAGTTGAATGATTGTGAGCTACTTGTATTCCCAGAAAAGCTAGCCCTGATGGTGTTGTCTCCTGTAAATATTGTAGGACTGGGCTTCTGGGTGAAGTGTCTAATAACATGAACTCAAGATATGACAGTATGGTGACCTTTCTAACAGAAACCGAAGACAGTATCAAGTAATACCTCTATGTGTGCAAAGGAACAGTGCAGTACAGTACTCAATAGCTACTGTAATATCTACAGTAGGGCAGTTCCGTAAACTAGTAAACCTTTTCACCCAAAATTAAAAAACGTTGAATCATTATATGTAGGGTATCAGATGAAAGCTAAAACTATGGAGTTTCATAATATTTAGCTAATTTTCACAGAACACATTGTTTTCAGGCAGATTAAGGTGTGTATAAGTCAACCGAAAAAATCTCAAATTTGCTTCACAAAAATCACCCCAAAACAAAATGCCTATTTTTGCCTGTGTATCTTCAGAGGAATAAATATTCTTGGATTTGCTGAAGTGATTTAATATATAGATTCAATTTACAAAGGGATAAAGTTGCAGGGATTTTCAGTTTTCTGAGAATAACTTTTTTTACAAATGTAAATTGTCATGTGTACGTCCGTCACAGAAAAATCACATTTTTTAAAATTTCATATATAAGGAGGTACCCAGATTTCAAGACATCTACAATTCAATGCACATTTTGAACCCTCAATAACTACATAATGTGCCTTTAATTCCTAGGATTTTATTTTTTCAGAAAATGC
>JAIPMN010006228.1:0-17286 GCA_020650975.1 Apostichopus californicus
AATATATTGAAATACTTTTTATAAAATTAGCCGGCTATCAGGAACTGGTGCCGTCCTTCACCCTTGTCGATAACAGGAAGTATAGAGCGCTTTCTGACGTTTGTTTTAACCTACCTTTACAAACTCTGCCGTTGGGACTCAACTCAAACCCATCATCACAGTCGCAATAGTAGCTGCCTGGTGTGTTGAAGCACTGCTGGTTGCAATGGTGGCTGTAGGTACGGAATCTGTTAGCCGGGCGCTGGCACTCATTAACATCTGCATGAGAAGGAGACAGACATCTTGATATAAAGCAGTGCTCAGCTCAAATTTAATATTTAAAGGCAGGGGCTCCCTAACTGGGGTGCATGAACCCCCAGGGGGTGAGTGAGTCCATCCCAGGGGGTTTGTGAGAGGATAAAGTTAAGGAAACCCTGATTTAAGACAAAGTGTGGTATACTAAGGGAGGAGGTGAATGAATCATTTCTGACGATTTCCCCCAAAAAAGCAAAAAAAAACAACACAAAAACGAATTGTTCTATCTTCACATATCCGACATAATCTTAACATACATTTCAGATTGACAATACAGATCTTCTCCACAGGCTTGTGAAATAGGCGTCGATTAAAAGTTAAGCACTTTGCAACTGGTCAGGAATTTGCTGACCATTGTTATGCAAATTAGATTGGCTGCAACTTGTTTACAGAGATGTTGCCCTCTTCTTTGTTTATATTCTCCTCATGTTGTTACCTTAGAAACAAGCAAGTGATGAGGATTTCACTTTAGCATTTTTCGTCTAAAAGAAAGATAAAATTCTTTAATTTCTTACACATGTCTGGTTTTCCTTTATGGTAGCTCTACTATAAGTTGCACCATTTTTTTGGGCATTGCAAATAAGTATGGATGTAGAAACGACATTGCCTACTTCAGGCTACACAAGGGTCCAACATAACAGTCAAAGTTTCGTACAGAAATCGTGGGCAATAGTTACCAATATTTGTTTGGTTTTTTACAAGCAAACGATGAATGAACTTTATTTCACCTGTCTTGCGCTTTTAATTATCCAACTCCTACAGAACAACACACAAAACAGACTGGTCTATATATAGTGCAATAGTTTGTAAACTCTGATAAATTCCTGTGCACAGAAAAAACAAATAAGGAGATGACAAATTGCCAAGAAAATATTGAAATCGCAATAATGCCAATTGTACTCAGCTATGTTTCCTTAATGAGATACAATCACAATTCTGTGGTGCTACACAAGGTCATGAAGCTACCGGTAACAGGAAGTTCAAAAGTAAACAAAACGGTACCTGAACGGAGGTACCTGAAACTACTTGTGTGTGCAACGTGTTAACTGCAAATTCTGTTTTTCTGTTCGTTGCATTAAGTGCCAGGAAGGATACATGTGGAAACATAAGTGCATGCTTCCAAATACGCTAGAAATGCTAGAAATACGCTAGTAATGGTCACAAGTTTGCGTGCTACCTACGACGAACACGACGCAACCCATGCAGCCTGTTTTTGCAGTATTTTCCTGTAGAGCTAGGCTCATTTGCATATGAAATTCTGGGCTAATTTTAATTACTATTAAAAGTCCAATGTGATTTATATTAACGCTATTAAACAGCGTTGAACCACACTATTACGGATGCCCTCCATACTGGAGTAAATCATGCATTTATAAACATGGATGTGATGCGTTGGCAACAAGATTACTATTCTGCAAAAGTTAATAAAAAATAAAAAATAAAAAAAATAAAAAATATATACGAAATAAAGAAAGAAAAATGATGATTGGAACGTTCTGGAATTTGGAAAAGATAAAATTTGAACTGGAAGCGACCTAAAGAAAAGTGGAGAGAAACAAGCAGATACTTTGCTTCCCACATTAAACCATCACCTCCCTCCAATGAGTAATAGCTTTGTGCTTTGAAGGTATACCTTTTTTCTAAGAAAGTAGAAGTTATATCTCACAGATTCCCAGAAAAAGTTGGCCCAGGCAAATATAACCCTCGATCACATTCTTGTTCCTGTAAATATTTGTGTGATCGTGGAGATTTAGTATGTTTTTTTTGTTTTTTTTTGTAGCATCTTCTATATTATTTGCATAAACTTATGTGTTTATATTATATATTGTGTTGGTATTTTATTTTACCCAAGTTTTGGAGGGAAAAAAATATATTTCTGATGCATCATTACACACTACAGAGCATTGGAGGCCTCATTTCCAGATGATCCTCTCAAATTCAATTTAATAAATCACTGAACTTGATATGGTTTAGGTAAATAAACAAACAGAAATTGACAGTGACATTAAATAAACTTTAATCCTGACTCTTAAAGTTTCATCCAGCAAACTTGCCAAAATTTTGCCACATTTGTTTTCAAAAATTTGACAGTGTGTTTACAAAAACCAAACACTGTGACCTGCTATGAGTCATTTGCAGTGGTACCCCACTGAACCAGCTTCAACACAAGGATTTTTACCACTTCAGGTTCTTGCAACAGACAAAAACATTCCCACAATGCAATGGTGACTTCCTCTCTGTTCCTGAGAGAGAGGTTGAACTTAAAAAGCAAGAAAGTGGGTTTGATTCATTCCTAACATCCCAGAAACCTTTTTTTTTGGGTGGGGGGGGGAGGGGGTTGTGTGTGTGATAACTTAATGATGGTATAACTAAATTCTGTGTATTTCCAGTTTAAACTTTACATTTTCACTTGGTCTGCAAAATGTCTGTAATTTGATTCGAGAAGATGTTTTGATTTCTCTGCCCCAAGTCAATGTTGTGTACACCTCTTTTCCATCATTGCATTTGCATTGCTTCATTCTTTAGGTTCAGTGCAAACGTGATGTCTGTTTTCATAATTTAACATGTAAAGTAATGACCAGGCTGAGTGTTACAAGGATCTGTTAATTGCTACGTTAACACAACCCGAATATAAACAATATATCTGTTTTTTGGATCATGTGCTCAGTTGGATAATTTAGTTATGCTTCAATCACAATCAACTGTTCTAACACTTGTCTGTTACTCTTACTGTCTGTGTGTCAAGAAGGAAACAATAAATAAAACCATGGAGGTGGAAAAAACAGAGCACCTACTGTCAACCAACCCCCCCCCCCCACCCACTATGACATACTTTCAGTTTAAAAGCTTCTCTTCTGGTGGTAAAATAATCTCAACAAATATTGATTCATAGTACAAGTTTCGGAAATACAAACCGATAAGGTAATTATATTTGGTGACCACAGAAGTTCACTTTCAAAACTTGGAAGTAAAAAGACAACAACCCTACCTGAACAATTGAAGCCATCTGAATTGAGTTGAAAGCCCATGTGACAGGAACAGTAGATGGAGGGGGGTCTCTCGTGGCACACCTGCTCGCATTCACCATTATCCTCTCGACAGGACTGTGAAACTGAAAGTGAAAAAAACAAAAAATAGGACAACTGTTTGAAAAGAAAGAATCAAGAATATCCACCTAATCCCTCAAAAACAGCATGAAACAAATTATTAATCTGTAAATATATCCTGTTTATGGTGAATATTTCCGTAAGACTTAAAACCACAAATATGGTAGGAGAGGAGGGTCAACAATTTCATTGGACAAAAAATGCAAGAAGGTGTCACGCCATCAGGAGTCAAAAGTCTCTATTAATCGGCGAAAAGAAGAAGAAAAAAGTGGAAAACATCTCCCCATAATTGACAGAACAAGGAATAAAACTTAACAGATGAAGGATTGGCAAACAAGTGGTTTTTTGCATGCCATATATCATAGGATCCTTTTTGGGTACACTGTACGATGATTAAAGTGATAGATGGAAGTGAGAATTCCTCCAGCACGGAAAGGTTCAGATAGCTCTACTATATATGTGGCTTTCCAATGACATACATACAGTTTTCTCGTTTACCTTAATAGATGTATTAAATATTAGATAATTTCAATTTAGTGTTGGCATCTATTATCCTGAATTCAACAAGTACACTAGTTCCAAAGGTTTTCAGTAATTTCGGTTTGGTTCAAGCACAAATACATTAATATTTCATTCCTACAGGTTTCATTGGTCCATTGCAAGACTCAGTCTCTTCATATACTCATTGCCATTATACCCTAAGATTTCTCTCTCCCTCCACCATCAATTTGGAATAAAAAGTGCTCGCATTTCACAGTCGGTGACCAAATATATAAACATGTTATGTAACTTGATAAATGCGACAAAAAAACAAAACAAAACCCATGTATGTAGTCTACTTCGTGAGTGCTCTGCCGAGGTAATTGTGGAGAAAATTTACTTGTGGCAAGACATTGCAAGTATGTCAGTATGTCAAGATAAACATAAATATAAATATATACAAAAGATTATAAGGAAAGAACTAATGTGCAAATAACTGTCATCTCTGAACATTCATAATTTTGAGTTCACCAACTCGATCTGATCACCATTGTTCTTTTTCAAACGAGGACTTTATTCCCCCCACCCCACCCCCCTCACCATCAGTGGAACCACTCAACTCCCCTCCCCATTACCCAATTCCCCATTACCCAATTCCCCACTCCCATCTCTACTTTGCCTTCTCTATATGCTGCTGGACACTGTACTCACCCTCACATGTCAGTCCGTCTGACATGAGTACTTTGTTTTGATCTGAGCAGGTGCAATAGTAAGACCCTGGCATATTACGGCAGTCGTCTTGGCATCCACCATTGTTATCATTGCACTCATTAATATCTACGTAAAATAATGAAGAGCGTACGTACAGACTACGGGGGGTGTAGGAACTATGGGGAGACCATAGAAATAGTATAAGGGAAGGATGGCAAGCAGCAATCACTCAGCACAAAAGTCTTTTAAGTGGTCTGTTTGTCAAAATCTGCATGTGTGGCTAACAATAATGTGCTAGCCTAATTTAAGTGAGTGTGGAAAAAATGATAACTTTGAAGGAAAATGTTTGAAAATCCTCCAGAAAGCAATTATATCATTTTCAGTATTTTTTTTTCTTTCTTCCTGGCCACAAGTTAGTACTCAGGCTTATTGTGCATACATGTTTTGTCAAGATACATTTAAGTGTCAACATACATTAAGTTGCCATCATTCTCTGTTACATATATCTATGGAGGATGTCAGCATTGGGAGATATATATCGCTACAGATAATTAGTCACAAAAGTAAAGTGGTAAAAAAACTTGAGGGTAAGGCTAGACATGACGAAAAAAACCTAAAATCACTGATGTTTAAAGTGAAACATTACGTTTAACTTTACTTTACATTGTAATAAATAAATAAATGTCCGGGTTAAAGGTTTGCTAAACAGATGATTTAATTGAAACTACTGGAAGACATGTTGAAAATATTAAATTTACTACTATTAAATATACTAACGAGAGACTTAATGGGGTATTAATACATGCAGTAAGAGCAGAATTAATTACTTGTCTATTAATTGAAAAAACTCAACTGTTTTACAACATTTTTAAGTCAAATCCTTCACATGTGATTGCCTTCAAGACCTGCACTATAAATATGTCGCTAAGGATAGGACAAGTTTGGATGGCCAAATCTATTTTGCACTAACATGAAATTATTGATAGCAGACGTAAACTGCAAATTTCTTTCACAATGTCTTTCACATTTTCCACAAATTTTCATTTAAGGGCTAGTGATTTTAACTTTCTGAATATTCCCAGGTATGCTAGAGAGATACATGAAATGCTTCTCATTAACCCTCCTTCAATATCGAATATCTCTTTCACTGCCAAACCTAACGCACTGCGCTATTCGCCAAACCCAAGCATGCTCTTAACAATTATCATCATTACAAGGAAAACTAATAATTATGATATGTTTTAGTAGAATAACATTTGGATGGGGGGTGGGGTTGAGCTGGTGGGTGAGAGGGAATACATTGGCCGTTTAGTCTATAAATAAATGCAGATGGAACAGTTATATCTTTGAATGGTCGGGTTACTAGAGGCAAATAAAGGATAAACTATTCTGTCTGGTTCACTCTCTGTGGTTCCTGCAGGTCACACCTGACACCCTGAGGCGCAGGACGGACTCACCTTCGCAAGTTTTGCCGTCATCGGCCAGCTGGTAACCTTCCCAGCATTCACAACTGTAACTTCCTGGTGTGTTGCTGCAAACGTGAGCACACGGCTGTTGCTCCTGGCATTCGTCAAAATCTTAACAAATGAGAAAGATATTTTTCATCGGAGGACTGTCTTATGTCACAAAAGGGGCTCCCAAAATGATCTATTAAAAATTATTTTAGTATATTCCATAATTCAATAAACCAAACAAAAAGATGAAAACAAAAGGAGGTGCAACTCAAACAGATCTTAGATCTTATTTTTACATGTTTTATTCTTGTGTTTGAAAATTACTATGAGAGCTATAAAATGATCTGAAAGTTCTGCAGCTTCTGAGGGTTCTACTCCCCTAGTATCCCCCTGCACCATCAGTCAACAACAGCGCACCCCTCCCCCCCCCAATCAGAAAAACACCTTCTCACACCTCTGTATTTGGGTGAACTTCTCTGGCGTTTCTTCAGCGAAACAATTGTATGCAATATCTACAAGTTCCAGTCAAGATCCACATATGTTTAACCCCTTAAACCTAACCCCTTACACATACCCTACCTTACCCAATCTATCCCTCTGTCTTTTGTTCAAATAAAAATTACTCAACCCCTGTGATCTTCAGGATTGAGATTGACAACTTAAAACACACACCATTTTTTTACAGTTTATGTCAACTGGCAATTGGATAAAGACTAGAAGGATGATGTTTCATTAGTTTACTTAGAGGAAGGAAAGGAATCAATGTTTCTTTATGTACTTCTACTGTCAGTATGTAATTGTCTAATGATCATGTACTGTGACACGCCACCCTAGCTGAAGAAAGAAATCATATGTGGTATTTATACTCCAAAGTAAACATTCACAAAGGTTGTAAGAGGTCAGCCTCCAAAGTGTTTCATTTTTGTTTTGTTTTTCTCCCTGAAAACACTGACAAACTCAATTTGTTAATTGTCAAGTCCAGAAACCGGAAGGAAGAAAAAACTATTGTCACAATTTTGTCTACAGTTCCACTCCCCCACACACACCCCCTCCCTTCCCCCAAATGAAGGTTAAGTAGTGATTATTAACCAAGGAACTTGACCCAAATTCAACATTTTGTCACCAAGACACTTTTCCAATTTAACTATGTTAATCACACATAAAAGCCATACTTCAGTGTTTTCAATTTTTTGCCACTTTTACTCCATACATTTTGAATTAAATTTGATTAGTCAAATAGCTAACGACCTACGTCCTAATGGGATGTTAGTACCATACATCGTAAAACCTTCTTTTTAATACCAAACTGAACTCAAAAACCTCCTATAAAGTACGGTTAATTAAAGGAAAGCCAACTAGTACGATCAGACAATCAAACCATATTTTCAACGTAAGCAGACCAGCTGATATGGGCACCGGTGATATTATCCTTCAAACATGACATGTGCTGCTCATAAATTTGGCAGCATCCCAACACACTAAAACAGTAAAACCTAATTCAAACACATAGGACAATAAAGTCACTGCCAATTTTTTTCCTTTTCTCTTTTCCCCTTCTTGGAGCAAAGCCACATACCACACATGCACGCACACCCTTAATTCTGCCATGAATTATGTTTTTTGAAATTCATTTGGTAAGAGGAGCTTCCCCGGGGCAAGAGTCAATTGGGGAGAATAACGAGATTGACGTAAATGACCTTGATCTGTGAAAAAGATTGATGGTGATGATGACGACAAGAATGTGATATTTGTTAGATGCACACAACAAACATTCTATTTTTGTCCTTTAGAGTGAGTACATATCTGTCATGGATACAAGAGCTGAGTAAATGATATGTTCATTCATTAACAGATAGCTGGTAGCTGCAACCAGGGTTGACACATGGAATGAAAACACAGTGGGGGGGGGGCCTGGGGGGGGGAGATGTAACATTATTAATGACATATTAGTTTGGATCTAATTTCAGCTAGTTATAATCTCGACATATCTCAAGATATTAACAAGATGGCCAAGTTAGGTCAACGATAAAACTGTAAAAAGACAGTCTAACCTTTAAACAATTCATAAATCAAATGAGTCACTACTTAAAAGTTAGCCACCTTTTAGTTTTAATGTCACTTTTAGGAAAACATTCTCTTCCCAAGAAACTTAAATCTGCTCTTGAAGTCTTGATGTGACAAACTATTTCAACTTACCATCGCAGGATCGTCCGTCTTGGTTTAGATTAAACCCTTCTGGACATTCACATTGGACCCTGCCCCTGTTGTCCGTTCTACATGTATAGGCGCAACCTCCGTTGTTTCTTCTGCATAGGTTGGTCCGTTGGTCATCTGCAACTACCAAAATTTTGGTTGGGGAAAATAGTTTTTCGATTGTATTGTTACTATTCTTATGGATCGCTGCAAAACACACTGATGATTTCTCAGACAGATGGTCGAACCTGTACTTTATGTAGAGTACTTCCAAAGACACAGGAGACCACAATATCACTCACTGGTTTTATATTTTTTATAAATCGCCATGTTCTCTGCATACAGTTCATATAGCTTATTATGAGGATATGAATTAGAACTGCCACAGTTATTGACTGTCATAGTAACGACTCTTTACAGTTTTGAGTTAGTTAATGATAGCACGTATTTGCCTCATAATCTTCCTGAACACAAAATGTTGGCAAATTTCAATATCTTCAAATAACTAAGCTATTTGCAGGCGAAGATATTTAATGTTAAAGATGTTAGTTTCTGTATCACAGTATTATCTTTTCATCTCTGTAGTTACATATTAACACACATATAAATATTATCAGTATCGGTATCTACTCCCACCCTGCCCACTTTTCCAAGGGAAAATGTGCCACACATGTGTGTCATAAATAATGTGCCTTGAATCCCCCATCCCCTTCCCCCGACCCTCCACACAGATTCCGATCAACTTGCAGCAAAGTTACCCCTCTCATATATGGTATTCATACAACTGCTGATCATACTAGTTTTAATAGCATTCAAATAATGATTGGCTGATATATGAGATTTTTAAAGTCCACAATATCACATTTAATAAAATTGTGTTTGGTTACAGTTTTTTAAAAGCTTCTTATTTTTCCTTGTCTTAATTTCAGAATTACTCACCTTCTGTGATATATTGCACAAGAAACCCCCTCTCCACGACCGAACCATCGGTCACGAATCGCAGTGTCATGGTGTTGGAGTGTGACACTATCATTCCAGGTGTGTCATTACCACAGAATAGTCCAATCAAGTTGGAATCTGGAAGATAATATTCAAGCAAGGGAGATAAAAAAAAAAAAATTTACATTGTCTCCGAAAAGTGCTGAAAAGTAAAAACAACTGTCACTCATTGTCCATCTACCTCAAGAGTACCTAATATCAAACATGAATTTTTTTACTCTAGTAATTAACTGCTTTAACATCGTCAAGATCTTGGAATAATTTGGAAGGTCTTTTGCAAATAATTTTAGCAAATATTTTGGGGAAGATACTTTGTGTTCTTTGATGTTTTCTCACACACTGACATAAATGTCCAACTAATTTTAGCCAAAGAATGTTTAATTGAGAAATAAACCGATACAATTTTTTAATTTTTTTAATGGTGGTTTATATGCAGGGGGAGGGGTGGGAGTGGTGGGGGCTTACCTAAACACTGGGGGGTATATCAATGTAACCTGTCACTATCCTGTGTTATTTAATGTTGGACTTTTACAATCTTGTCATACGTGTCTTTGTCTTCATTCAACAGTGTTTTATTTGTTGGCTTGCAGTTGCCTCGATCCTTGAGAGAGTTGTCATAACAATTACGTCTCCAAGGAGGGTAAAACATATTTGACAAGTTGAAGGAGATACAAGTGCAACAAGGATTGTTTAACATGAAAAGCTGACAGATCTTTTAAGGGAGTTACTAAATGGTTGTGACTAAATTAGGCCAGGAAAGAGCTTCATCCTTGAGTGAGCTGGCGGTGTGTCGTACTAGTATAAACTTGGCAATCTGGAACAGGGATGCTGACTATTCAACAACAGAGTTAAACATAATTAACACAAAGATCAGGGGTGAAATAGCAAAGTCAAGAGAAGCCCCAGGAAAAAAACTGTACTTCTGTCAACACCTTTAATGTCCAACAAACAAATGTAGACACCCTCTACCCCCACACTGCACCACCCCACCCTGTACCACCCCCCCCCCCATACAAACACACCTCTTGTATTTCATACCAACCTTCCTATTTCTTATTGCAGGCTATTTGGCCCATCCATTTACTAAATTATATATTTGTCTATGTTTATTTGTGACATCAACCATACTAGAAATTTGTGCATTCAATAGAAGAGGAGACATCAGACTTTATTTGGTCCAGAGTGACCTCTGTACAAGACAGAGACAGAGTGATAAAAAATGTGTAAATACAAATAAATTCCATTGTGTATATTGTTGCATAATCAGAAAATATTGGTAAATCTGTTAATTGGTTGAAATGGCCACTCACTGGGGGATCATCAGCTGTATACATTTTGGGAGTTTTGGTTTAGTTAGACCCACAGGAAATTCCCCTATGATGTATCTTTAAGCTAGGTGACATACAGATCATGATAACCAGGGACTGTGACATAGGCTTGAGATTTGAGGGCGCAGGGGGGTGTGGGGGGAGGGGCACTACGACCGTTTGAAAACCGCAGCTGATAAGCAATTGGGGGGGCCCGATGTCCCCCTCTCCTGGTGGCAGATGATCCAGATAAAACTTACTGCTGTTGCGTCCGTCTCGTATTTCCAAGTAATCGTAATCGCAGTTTGTTCTGGTATCTCCGTTTTCCAACCAAAAGTCGACAAAGACCAGCTTGACTCTCTTCCTATTGCCTACTTGTATTTTGTAGACACAGTCTAGGTTGGTGTTGTACTTAGACGGGTAGTTTGGGGACATGATCTCTCCAGACGGTCCGTAGAATGTCCTCGAACAACCTGGGAAAAAGGTAAAAATAAAGACGGTTGACACATATATTACCATCACCTTGATCTACCGTAAACACTACACAGAGATTTGTAAAACTCACCAAGTTTTCACTAGGGTAGCAACACTTCCCTCCTCCTCCACACTTCTCTTCCCTCCTTCCAAACCCCCCCATGACACCCCCTCATTCAAACACACACTCTCCAGATGTATGCACCAGGCTAAAGAGAATAAAGTAATACTCATGTTTTATAACCTACATGACACCTACATGACACACACCTGCATGACACACCTGCATGGCACACCTACATGACACACCTACATGACACACCTATGTGACATACCCACATGACAGCTACAAGACAGCATGTTCCCCCAGGAAAAAAGGAAATGAAGAGGCAAAATCTAAGAAGGATTTACAAAACAAAACTAATAGAAGTTACAAACTCTTAAGGATTTGATATATAGTTTTTACCAATTCTTTCCTTTTTTTTACATCACAAAACTGCTCAAATAAGTAGTATTTTACATTGACATATTTTGTAAAAGCCACAAACTTGACGAATCCATGAAAACAGGATATATATCATTAACTCTGAAGGATAGAAAAGTAAGTAAAGAAAACCTTCATTCAAAACGACACTGCAGAACGGATATTTCTTTTTCTGATATTGAAAAGTATGATTTTTAAAATTTCAGGTATTATACTGTTGTTACTCTTTTGCAGTATCCATATGTATCTCAAATTAGATTATTCCATTTCACCTTTCTTACGTGAATATTCAAAGACCGTTTCCATGGAAGACATGTACAAAATTGGGGTCCTTACACTATGATTGGAGCAGAATACATCCATGAAAATAATAAGCATTTTTAGGGAAGGGTGATTTGTCCTGAAAGATTCACGACTATTGTCTCTATTATTAGTCTCAGGTCATAGGTATCATCGTTACTTGTCACGGAAGCACATGTGAAGTCAAATTTGAAGAAAAAAAACAAAAACAAAACACAAGAATCTCTTCTCTTTTTGGCCCATCTGCAAGCCATGCTGAAAGGAGGGTTTGCATGACAAAGTTACTTTAACAGATTTATAGCTCTTCATAACAGAGAACACTTTTATATTTAAAAGATGCATTCTGTAAAAATGTATCGGCAACCAAGGAAACATGGATGTATGACATCCCAACCAATTCTCTTCAAACCTCCATTCCCCCCCCCCCCCAACACACCCAACACCTCACCCAAATGTAGCTTCCATATTTTTCATGCTGTTGCAAAATTCTTCTTCCCTCAGTAAAATCCAAGACTTTCCTTTAAGCATAGAGAGGAGTTAAATCTCCATGAAAATATAGAAAAGTCCTAATATTTGGATTTTTGCTTCACTTGGTCCATTTAAAGGCTAACCTAATAAAAGTTTTGGAAATCCAATACACTAATTCCATGGACACTGTTTTGTGGCAATGCTCAACACAGACAGGTGCATAGATACATACATGTGCCCAGTTAATAACACCTCTCCACTCAAGGAGTATATCACTTGATGTAACCGGCTAACAGAGAACAAAAACTCTATTTTCCCACTTTGTTAATTTACAGAATTTAATCTTTCAGAATTATCGACATCTGGAATGTTTTGATGACAGCATGTTACCTTGGCGACAAAAGAGTAAAGTAAGGACGCCACTTTGCATCACCTGTTTATTGAGCTACCAAAAGATCGTCATCTTGAAATCTAAGTGTCAAAACCGTGTATTTATTACCAAAACCATGTATTTATTACCAATGCAAAGTCACTTTACAAGGAACGAATACTGTATGGATGTCACCTATGCAACAATATGTTATGTAAGTTTAATTCATTAGAGAAACTAAGTTTCATATGTCAAGATCTGAGTATCAGTAGCAACATGCTGTTCTCATCACTTAATTGACAATGTATACATGTCATGAAGTTCCCACTACGTACTTTAAGTTGTAATGTCTTTTCCATTTTCAGTTTAACAAGTTTGTGAAACCTGAGTGTTAAAGTAGCAAGGCATACTTTCAATGGAGTTTCATTTGACAACAAGTAATAGGTCTACTATAAGGGTGCCATATGTTATCAATTGTTAAATATCATTTGAGTAACTCAAAATCTCATTACCTGAAATCTGATTCACATAGCTAAATTGCATCTGTAAGGTCAGTAAACTAATGATGCCACTATGTGCCACTTATTATAATATTTTCAGCAGCTGGGTTTATAACACGCTATCTAAGGTTACTTGAAAGTGTAAATTAAAGTACGGATGTCACTGAGTGCCACTTGTTATAATGTATTCAGCAGCTGGATGTTTTTACCATCTAAGGATACTTGACAAAGTAAATTGTAAGTACGGATGTCACTGAGTGCCACTTGTTATAATGTATTCAGCAGCCTGGATGTTTTGCCATCTAAGGTTACTTGACAATGTAAATTAAAAGTACGGATGTCACTGAGTGCCACTTGTTATCATGTATTCAGCAGCCTGGGTCAGGTGACTTGACAATGTAAGTTATAGTAAGGATGCCACTGACGTAGAGCTTGTTCATAATGTATTTAGCAGCTGGGTTATGTTTGCCATGTCTCACCTCTCACTAGTACACAAATACATGAGCATAAACCTTATTATGACACTATTGTCACACAAAGGAATGCTGAATAAGTTAAGAATGCCTGTTCCTGATTGATGGCAAATATCAACATTTATAGGGTACGAGTTCCTAGAAACGTTTCTACGTATACTGATCAACACACTAGCAGCTTGCTTTGAAAGATTTAAGACACCTGTTTAGGGCAATGGTACGAGATTTGCAAAATTTCAGAACTGAACATGCAGTCCGCCAGCTGTCTGTTTATAATATTTACTTTTTCTCCCATTAAGGATGATCCAAACATGAATTCATCCAATTAGGAGAACCGAAACTGGGGCAAGCCGAACATACCATCCCAAATGAAATTGTTTCCATTTGTTTAGATAAATCTGGCTCCAATAAATGTCATCACTGGAGAGCTTTAAAAATAATAACAAACAGTTTTAAAAATAGTTTCCTTTCGTACAAAACTGGTACCTGGATTTGCTACAATTAAACCAGATTTTTAAATCCCGACTTTAAATCCTTTACTTCACCAACACAACTGCAATTATCCAACCTTTGCTCTCTCGGTTATGACTAATGTTAAAAGAGGAAATATTTGCTATTGAAATTACTGTACCTTGGCTGGTGTTGCCTTTTAAAAACAAAAAACAAAAATGAAAATATGGCCAATGCAAGGGGTCAACATGAGGAATCACACAGTTCAAAGTTCAAAGTTCAGCTTTTCAGTTCTTTGTAATTACATTTTTTGCTGGCAATCAGTAATTGTGAATCGCTGCAGTTCATACTCAACAATCACATTTGTTCATTGTAATCTCAAAATTAAATTTCCATTCCGCTGATATTCGCATATTAAATTTTGCAAGAATTCCTGATCATTTCCGTTCCCCCCGGTGAGAGAGCCCATTGGATTGGTCACATATACTTTAAAAGAAAGAATAAAAGTTCAGAAGGTTTTTTTTTTTGGTTCACCCCATGAGAAAACAGATTTAAAAAATCTTTGCTCACAAGTTACACCACAAGGGACAGCCATCACTAACTTAATTTGCACTTTACAGTGACTGCCCATGATCAGGGGTGGATCCAGGATATTTTAGAAGGAAAGTGGATGTAAAAATGGGTGTATACACCCCCCAACAAATTCCCAACTTTTGGTGATAAACTTTGCACTCAAAATGTGGCCCATGGAATTATCTTGGCGATCCACTAATCCTCCAGAATCAAGTCTCTCAAAGCTGCCCTTCAGTATCTGAAACCACAGCCTCAATCACGACAACGATGACCATTAAAAATGGTCATGAACGTGATCTTGGACATGACATGAGAGACCTGCCGAGGATAGGGGGTAAGGTTGGGGAGGGGGCAGGGAGGGGGCTTACCAGTGCTGTAGTTGACGCTGAAGCCGAGTCTTTCGATGGTCATATCCGATATGAATTTCATGAAAATTGATTGGCTGCTGGAAGTGAGAGGGCCCGGCTGATTCATTCCACAGTACTTCCCTATCAATGGACTGTTGGCATTCCTACCATCGTAGATCTCCAAATAGTCGTAACTGTATCGATGGATAAAAACAGACAAATCCTTAAAAAATTGAGAGAAATTTCACTTTCCTTTTGTTTTAACAATTCTGAAATTTTTCAACTTTGGGAATAGGAGAGATGCAGTGAATAAAATATATTTATAACAGTGTGGAAGACGTAGGTCAAGGACAGACAGAACATGGACTCGGGTGGGTGAATGCCAATGATGAGTGACACTGTGATTAGTGACACTGTGATGAGTGACACTGTGATGACACAGTGATGATTGACAATGATGAATAATGGGTGACAACACAGTACATGGGGAATCAAAGCTAGTGAGGCCCATAGAGTAATATTAGCTTATTGAATCATTCTGAGTGACTGACTCATTGTGAGCCACTCATGGTGAGTGACCCTGAGCCCTTCCAGTCCACACTGGAGTGACCCCCATTCCAGTCCCTATATTAAACACACAGTGGTGGCCCAATTTCATTTTTAATCAATCCTGGTAGGTCAAAGCCAGTGAGCAATCATTGTAAGCATTAAATGCGCTACAAATTGATGCCATGATGTGTGACCAGCACCAGCAGGGTGCACGACAGACCCATTGTGAGTTTCTCCTTGTGAGCAGTTATTAGTTACCTACAGGGCCCACTCGGTGACTCCCTACACTTGCATGAAATCAAAGTGGATTATATTTGCAAAGGTTTTGCTGGCTGGATAAAAGGAAATTCAATTTTGTCAGCTAAATTGAAAATGTTGTACTCACTGGCATCCTGGAGACTCCTCCAATTCAAACGTATTAAACAACAGAGTGATGTGGTTGGTGTATTCTGTCGTGATCAGCCATTCGCAGTTGACGTCACTAGGGTACTTTCCAGGGTGGTTTGGCGACTGTACCTTCCCCTCTCCTGCATATAGGACCTCACCGCACCTCAGCGCACCACCGGTGACCCCTTCTATAAAGAGACATGCTGCGATGCTGATGAACAGAAAGACACGACAGGTTTTCTGGATATTATCACAAATAACAAGTTTTGCGATGTAATTGACATCAAAGAAAACAAAGGAGCTGACAAAAAGAATATTGTGGAACAATTTTGGATTCAATCTCCAAAGAAGGCTATCCTAAATTATCTTGAATTAATATAGTCAACATCTTCAACATGCAACAACTTAAAAATTGATACAGATATAGCTTATAAATTTTTCTGTTGTGATCATTTTAAATTTATAGTTACATCTTGGAAGCAGGGTAGACAAAGCTTTCATAAAGCTTACTTTTACTTGAAAGTACATTGTCATGGATATCCATAATGACAGTATTAACCAGGAACCTATCCTGATGTAATACAACGACATATTTATGTTGCAAACTTAATTCCTCAAGTAAAGGTTGGTTCAGACAATTAATGTAAAACCTGCTGTATTTTGCTTCGATGGCCTCAAATAGTAAATAACAAGTGGGTAAAGTCCTTAAATGAAGAACAATGGCAGCGTTTACATGTCTTTTGCGATAAATAGACGTTTGTGATGAGCCACTACCTCAATCGGATGAGAAAAGTCTCATTTTGTGTGTGAGGTATACATACACCCTGGTGCAAAGTAAGGTCAACACACGCTCACATGTAATCCATATATACGTATTAATATCGTAAGAAAGATTATATCAGCTTCCATTTCTTTATCTTTTCTTAACACTTCCACAGATATTGTCATGTCAGGTATTAGGTAAATATCAGCATCCACATAATACAAGCAATGGAGGACCACATAGTATCCCAAACTAAGTCACATTACTCTGAGCTGATGTGTGGGGGCTTGTGTGAGGGGCTTGTTTGAGGGGCTTGTGTGAGGGGCTTGTGTGGGGGGCTTGTGTGAGGGGCTTGTGTGAGGGGCTTGTGTGAGGTGCTTGTTTGAGGGGCTTGTGTGAGAGTTTTTATGAGGGGCTTGTATGAGGGGCTTGTGTGAGGGGCTTGTGTGAGGGGCTTGTGTGAGGGACTTTCTTGAGGGGCTTGTGTGAGGGGCTTGTGTGAGGGGCTAGTGTGAGGGGCTAGTGTGAGGGGCTTGTGTGAGGTGCTTGTGTGAGAGGCTTGCCCAATAAATCTCTGTCATATGATAGGGTTAATTATGATGG
>JAIPMN010006229.1:0-24652 GCA_020650975.1 Apostichopus californicus
TGACGATTTAATAAACGTGAAGTTCGTTTGAATGGTCACGTCTTACAAATATCCAGTGACGTATAGAGTTTACCCTTCACCCACGTAATATTTATCTTCTATCACTCACCAAAAAAAACGGAAACGAATACACCCTTCACATCAATTAAAGTTTGTATCACACGGTACAGAAATTACTTCCCTTATTACCCAGGCAGGTTAAGTCCTACGATTGTAATGATTTTGTTCTTATTCTCCGGCTTATTGCAAGTTGAATTTCGGTTGTAACTGGTTAATGTTATTTAAATTGGTGATTTTGTCTTTATTCCCTTGCAAAAACAAAGACTATATGAAATTATTTGTCAGTCACCGTGCAATTCGATTCACTCATGTTACTCTCGTTTTATTCAATCGCGGCTTAAAAAAAACATTAATCGTTAACTTTTCTGTTGTATTGAACTCCATAATGTCCTGACATGATAGACATGAAAAACAAAATAATGGTTAGAACGGCATGACTTTTGGTGGGTAATACCACAAACGCCTGAGTATATTTATTTACGCTGGTAAAAGCCTATATACGTCATGCCCCACGATTGTTGTATTTTTAAAACATGACAAAAGAATAGAAGAAAAAAGAAAACAACTTTAAAATAAACCTATTAATGGCCCATCATTTTTTTACAAATCAAATTTTTATCCTTTTCCTTTATAAACCAAATCCGTATTTTTTTGTCATTCTTAAGATTTTCTTCGAAGTATTTACGAGTCACAAATCTGTCCTAGTCATGTCCAAGTCCGTCTTTAACGAGAACTGGTCGCTTCATTTAGCATTAATTGAGCGTTTGAGGCTACATCACACAATCAACTATTATAGCTGATGTAGTCAACAGTCAGTCAAAGTTTATCTGATGAAAACGTCAAGCCCAATCCGAGAAGTGTTGCACGTCTGAGTTTAAAGAGGGGATACCTATTAAAATCTCAAAGATGGTGGTGATCAATGGTTATTTTTGGGATTGCGAGGGCGAAAAAAAGGGAGAGACAGAGAAGGAGATGAGATGAGACCTATCGCTCTGCTTTTTTCGTCGGTTTTGAAAAGAACTGCGTTGTAGCAGCTGGTGACCTGATACCTAACCTGACCCCCTTCTGCATTTGAGGAGGCTTGATTCCGATGGATGGGGACGTCAGTTGATAGTTTCCGAAAGCAAGGACGGGGAAGCAAATAAACTCACGTTTTTAGAAAGCGGAAAGCGGAAGGCACTAAAACATCCTGCTCTTCTAACTTAAAATATGACATTAAAAAAAAAGAATTCTAATCTTTATATGTTATATCCCAAGAAAATTGTCAAATCTAGAATGCTATAGTAAAATGTCTCTGATGTAGCTATATCCAACCTTTTTCACGTATTTAGCTTTAAATTATGGTTAATACGTTAAAATATGTGAAATCGCTGGAGTACATTCCTTTTTGAGACTAAATTGATAATGACATCGGATATTTGACACCAGGGGGTAGGAAGCTTCCAAAAAGTGGGGATGCCATTTTAAAATAGCATGTACAGAATAAAAATAAATAATAAAAATTAAATATTAAAATTAACAAAGGCTTAAGATATCCAAAAGACAGTTCTTCATCAAAGGGGCCATTTTATATGCCAGTTGGGCACATTTGCTATTTTGGGGAAAAAGTGGGGGGAGGCACGTTCCCCCAGCGTCCCCCCCCCCGGCTCCTATACCCCCTGTTTGACAACATTTGTCATTGACAATTTGTGATGCGTTTTAACCATATTAGTTGAGGCTATCAAATTGTTATGTGTTTTTTTTTTTTGCATATTGAGTTGTGTTGCATCTGAGGAACTGAGCTTACGGTATGTTTTACTAGTCTAAGTCGTTCAGCCACTTTAATGAAAGAGCCACAGATTTGTAACTGTTTAAAATGTCGTTTCTGTTTCATATACCAGCAGTTTGTGTATATATACCGTCACTAAAATTATACACACCCTTATGTACTCCACTCAATTAACGATTAACTTCCAAAATGAACAATATGATATATACTCTAATTCGATTAATTGCAAGTAACTGGTGCTTACTTTGTCCCTTTACTTGGGATTATCAACAACTTACGCCCCCCCCCTAACCCCACACTATGTCTAGAACTGTGATTTAACATCTGCTGCAACAATATTTGCTCATTAAAAAAATACAGGCCAAGTAGGCCTATATATATTTACGTTCGAAAATTTCCAAAAACATCTATCGGTTTAATTTGGATATATTCAAGCCATATACTGATATAAATCTGTAAGTATTCGATCCGTGATAAATCAACAAAATGTTAGTGTTAATTCTTTCCTTTCCCTTATATCTTTAATTTGTTATTTCACGATGAAAGTAAACAAAGCTGTTACTGCTAAGCTTGCAGATACTATACCATGCATGAAAGTACTTCAAAGGTAATCATAAATATCACGTCCATGGTTGGACATATCACTAAAATCTCTTCTTTTCCCTCCTTCACCCTATACGAACACTTTATGTAGTTACCATGAACGCATCAACATATACGCTCAGGTACATGTTGAGGGCTTCACAAACGGCACACACATACATGGATATACCGTACTCCACTGCAAGACTACATTTAGCTGTAATAGGACACAGCGTCTTTAAATATCAAAATCCAGGCAGATACTCCAAGTTTATGAAATGAATATTTCCCCTAACAATCAAGCCTGTTTCTTTTTCACTTTATTACCTTCAAGATTTGATGGAATCGTTCCATTATCTTAGCTCTTAAGTAAGTACAGGACATTGAAAAGGGAAAAGATCTTCCATGCCCGATTGGTAAGCCGCTGGGCAAGCTCAACTATTTAAGTATACTAATTGATCCTAATGTGTTTAATACACAGAGAACCTAGCCTTAAGAGATCCATGCATGAGCCAAGGTTATACAGACGGAAAAGTTCCCTCCCTTCTCTATCTCTGTCGGCAAAAACAGACAGTTATATATTTATACAATATAACTGAATGAAACGATATAGAGTTGCTGATATTAGTTTAATATAATATTATTTTATATTTAACATTATTACTTAAAGAGTTAATATCAAGTTACTTAAACACAATTTCTAAATCGACTGCAAATTCCGGGTGAATCTAATTGCAAAATAATTACCGTAAAAAGCAGGATCTATGTATATAGGAGGAGGGTGTGTGGTATATAATATGTATACGCGAGATGTTGTGCTACTGATAACTATCTTACCTTTTTTGGGGGTGGGGTGGGGTTGTTGAGGTGTGGGGTTGTTGAGGTGTGGACCGCCCTCAACCCCCGCGGCCCTTCCTCCACCCCAGACACACCCTGGATCCATGCCTGGATATAGGTTGAAATTCACAATTTTAGAAATACACATTACGCATTTTTGAATTATCAGTCGAAGTGGCTGTACTAACAAGTTTAGCACACACACATTATAGGTCAGCTCTGTACGAACACGTTTGCAACTAAAAGAGGTCAAAATATTTATATAACTTCAAATACCGTAGATGTATCATCGGTGGTTCTGTTGCTTACAGTGAACTCAAAGAAAATATTGGTGGCTTTGCAAGAATTGATTATAAACATTTAAGGACAAATTACGCAAAAATGAGAAACGGATTTCTTAATAGGTTTGGACACTCGAAACTCGTGGCTTTATCAGCTAGAACTGGTAAAGGTGAGTAGCCGTTAATCAGTTAACACTGATGTGTGTTATCATTTATTAACATGTGTTACATTTATGACCAGTTGCTACTGAGGGACTTAACAAACAGAAAATACTAAAAACACAATCCTATGTATAATAATTGACTGGACTAACCAGACTACTTTAAAAGTTTCGCCAATACTTTTGTCCATATTTTAACAAAAAGTGGATGAAACTTGACTGCAAAACGCTTAAAATCAGCAATGTGAACTATCTTTACAAGGTAAACTTACTAGTCAAACAAAAGGACAGTTGTTTAGACTCCTAGCCAGTCATTAGATAAAAAAGCCTTTGAGTAATGAATTCGTCTGTTTCTATTTTTTCGACAGTAGCATATGCTGAAAGGTCTAACATGTGTTACGGTGTTATATCACACTTCAGTTTGATTAACGGTTGTCTCTTATTCACAGTACAAACTGATCAAGCTTTGTACATTGGGTGCATGGTTCTGACATTACAGACTTTAAGTCTTGATATGTAGTACACGTAAAAATGATAAACTCGAGTGCTAGTGATATATGTCTATTGCTCCTTTAAGTTTTCAAGGTATTCACCTTAAATTATATAGAATGCTCCTTTAAGACTAAATTCCTAATGACGTCGGCTCCTCCTCGGTGCAGACATTAAGGTTAATATTAATCCACTATTTTATCAATTCTAATAACTAAACCAAAACGTATTTATTTTATCTTAATATAATGAACAGAAGATCCTTGTATGATATTTACTACAATTTGTCCTGGAATAATTTTAATGGCATTGTGAACACGTCATTTGTAAAGCCAAAATAGTACAATATTTTCCCATTGACTTTTGCATTCCAATATGAGGAACTGACGTAATGATCTGTGTATTAGACTATATCGTCCAGTCACTTTCATCGATAAACCCCGGCTATTTGAAGGGTAACCTTTTCAAAAATTGAGTTATAGAAATACAGTCTGGACTGGTAGCAGTTTTTTTGAACGTTCTAGAAATTATTAAAATTAAATTTGAGTCTTAAGCAATAATTTATATAACCATTCCAGATATTTGCTTAAAGGTGAATAACATGAAAATAGAAACAGGTAAACCGGAGAAATGGTTGAGTTTTATTGTTATCCATTAGTTTTAACTATTATACGGACCGACACTAACTGTCTACCAAGAGTCATCTTATAAATCGTGATAATTAATTATGATTATGTCCTCCTTAAACTGAGTTTACCGTATCTTCCTAATTGATTTCTCTTATTTTATTTTTAACTATTATGCGTACCGACACTAACATTCTACCAAGAGTCATCTTATAACTCGTGAGAATATTTGATGACAACATCGGCATTAAACTGAGTTTACCATATCATCCTAATTGATTTCTCTTATTTCTTTCTTCTCTACTGAAATTCGAGATTATTAGGATTAAAGTTCACCCATATCCCAGCCTCCTATATGAATTTTGTCTTTACTAACCCAAAGACGGTCTTTAAGCAGTTGACATCAAATTCTCTCTTTAAAACAAGAGTTGTCAACATAAGAAGATAACTGATCATCCCAATACAAATTGAATGATGAATTGGTATAATCGGTTTTTCTGATGAGCGGTGTGATTACACACGAGATACTATACATTCATAGATCTATCCCATCATAACTTCCTGGCGGGATTATAGTTCGCACACGTTCTGATTCAATGTTTGGACTAGGAGATGACTAACCGATATTCTACTTCCATTAAAGACGATAACATGCAATCTTTTAATTTGCTAACCACAAACTGCCGGATGAATGAAATCCACTACTCCGCCAATTTTCTCAATGAAGCGATAACGAATCGCAGATTCATTGATTCCATTGGTCACTGTGCAAGTAGGCAATATTTCCATTAGAAATTAGGATAATTTTTTTTTGTCTTTTGCGTTTCTATTCTTTCTTTCTTTGGGGGGGGGGGTGGTGGGGGGTGATGAAGATGGTTTTACAACGACACATGCACCCTGGAAGATTACGGGCCTACTAATTTCAGTATTAAGCTTTTGTTTCTCTTTAATAACTGATGGAATGAAATGAAATAGAAGTGTATCATACAAGAATCTTTGGTCGGAAATAAAACATTGAAAAGAAAAAATATATATTTAGGTTTGTAGAAAAGCTCAAAACACGTTTGATCTCAAAACACACTACCATAACGAATTAAACAACTAAGAATGTTGAATCCTGTAAACAAAATAGCAGTGTTTTTTTTGGACATGAGATTGATTCGCATTTACTTTATTTTAAAGCAAAAACAGAATATTATTTGGGAAGTTACAAAAAAATCTGAATAAATGAGCTAAGAATTTGTTAGGTATGACAGGATGCCCCCTCCGTCCCCTTCCCCCATGACCTCTTGTAGGAATAGAATGCAATACTTGGTTATTCAAACATTCATTTGGTATAGTATATAGGACACTAAACATATTTATTTTTTATCAAATATATAGGCCTAAACTGTTAGGACTCTGCGAAACTCCGCGGAAAGCCTTACCAAACCTTTTTGACCAAAACTAAACAAGTGGAATTTCTACCCAATAAAATAATAACAATATATTTAAACATTTGGGAAATTCTGTAAGTTTGTCATATCTAGTTAATTTCTCTTTCAAGGAATGAAATACACATTTGATTAAGTTGACAAACAAGCCTGCGCGCTGCACAAAAAGAACCAAGGCTCCTTTCAAGAAGAAGGTATCACGGATGACCCCTCGACCCCATTCCTATACCATTTCACAAATCTATCACAAAATACAAAATATATCTAGAATTAAGGGAGAAAATATACTGAACATGACCTTGTCCTTCGGGTTCGCCTCAGTCTTCCTCTCTTTGTAAGAACCTTAAAAACATTCCCTCTTTTGGAAGAACCAAAAAATAAAACGCGTTTACTTTGTCGCCATATCAAACAGCGTTTTTAGGCTAAATAGTATCGATTTTCTAAAAACTTGATGTCAAGGTTCCATTTAATTCATATATTCATCACTCCCTGTATCTTATATACGTATAAGATATGTTGTATTTGCTCTGTTTTTTGGGGGGTAAGTGTTTCAAAGATGTCATCTATATAAGACTATGACGCACCAATAAAGTTGTTGAACGTAAAAGATCTGTTCCAAGAAGTCATGCCAGACATGAATGATGGTTTAAGTGATCCACAACGGAGTCGTTTACAATAATGTAATTATACATTTATCAAAAATCAGTTTAATTTTACGAATTAATACAGTATTTTCATGAGTCCACTGACAAATATGTACGTCATGAGAGCTTCCGGTTTTAGTGGACGTTAAATCCGGAAGTGATGTTTGTATAGTTTATGGCTATAGATTTAAGCAACCTCACTGGTGGTTTCGAATCCTTTGCACGATACAAGTATGGCATATATATGTTATTTCTTGATACCACGGGACCAGTATATTGCCGAAAGGTAAAGTATCAAGTACATCTTGTGACATCACTTACTCTAAAGGCCATTGGAGCCACACTGCATCGCAATAAAGAAATGATCGTGTCTAATTTTGCTTAATTCAAAAGCCTACAACGAATCGATGTTTTATACCAGTATTTTATCAAGGTGGGGTGTGAGCCTGTGGTTTGTTGAAGCCGACTGTCCATAAAAAGGGGAAGGGGGGGGGGGGCTCTACGAGCATCATACGGGGGTCTAAACGCAAGGTTGTGCTAATATTTCTTCTGGACTATTGTATTAGGTTGAAAGTGGTGGTGGTGGTGGGGGGAGGGTGCAACTCGCCCCCTGGAGCTAATCATGAGAACAGAATTGGCGGATAAGTGATCAAGGGCTTTAAGTAGTGTGTTCTACCAACCGAACTATTAAATCTAATCCCCATCCCCACCCCGCCCGGGCCAATCTTTCTGTTTTCCCCCCCTTCTAATCCCATTATATTTGAGATATCACTGTGAATCAGACCAAAACTGTCAGAACTTAAAGGAGAGCTCAAAACAGAAATGACAATAACATGAAACCATGTCATGGTCGGATCGGATGTGTGTTGGGGGGTAGGGGGTGGAAGGTGTAACAGTATAGTGTCTGGTTGCGTTAATTTCCTGGCACTCGCACAGAGGAGTTATTTTGAAATTACCAGTGCCTTGATCTTTGAGAACTCTATCTTTCTACTCATCCGACAAATATGTAATAAAGCTGCTAATTAGACTTCATATTATTAGTAGCAGTTGCAACTTTAACCCTGATGCTTGTATGGATAGTATAGTAGGGTTATGATCATGGGTATTACTGATATGAAAATATGCTAAAGATTTTGACGAATTTTTAGAATTTGCTTTGAATATTAACATAGCACTTAAACGTCATTTTTTTGACCTTATAAAGGGACACGTTTAACCGTTTCTGTACAAGCAACTATTAGGGAGAGAGGCGTAACAATACAGCTTTAAAATGGTGACCTTATAAGTGACCCAAAGTTACAACGAAAAGAAAAAAGATAGTGAGTGTTATAGAAATGGTTGTAACTTGTATATAGCTATTACCATTATGAAGATATGCACCTCTAAAGTATATTTTCAATCTCTGGAATACCCCTTTAAGGCTAAATTGATGATGAAAACGAAAATGTTAACGGTATTCAACAATCTATAAATTCGAATAATTCAACTAAAACATGTTCTTTTTAATTTCATATAAACACCAAAACAACTCATGGATGACTGACATTTATCAACATAATGTAATACAATGTAAATATATCATTTGAGGCCGTCAACGTGTTTACATTTTCCCATCGAATTTTTGTATCGAAATATAGGAACTGACCTATTGGTTTGTGTATTTATAGACTAAGTAGTTCAGTCACTTTAATTGATCAATCGTAGCTGTTGAAGAAAGGCTCATTTCTATAAAAAAAGATAAATAAAAAAAATAAAAGTGTCATAGACAAACAACCTAACTGGTTTTGGATCATGGATTGTTGTTTTTTACCAATCTACAGCATACCCGTTTTTATGTGGGTTTTTTGGCCTAAGGTTCTCCTTTTATTTGTTGTCAATCAACCTTGATTATACTTAGAATGGGGGTAAGCATTGACTGTTCTACAACACTGTTTGAGTGAACGTCAATAATGTAGCAAACTATAGTTTTTTTCGGTGGTTTCACCTGGCCTGTCTTCTACTTTCAATTCTCAAGCTCATTATCGACTTAATTCGAAAACTTTTAAATAATAGAATGAAATAAATTAACCGAAATCAAAGATGTTTGTCCATGATTGTTGATAGATGAATAATAACAAATAAATAAATAAAAGTCACCCTGAGAGAAACAGAGTGATTTGTAGGCCTCTTCAGTTTCGGTGATAAGCTCCTTATACACGTTTTAGCGTATCAACAAAATGTTTAAAATTTTATCAGAATCAGATAGCCTATATATTCTACTTGACACAAAAGTGCATGATTCACAGTGGGGAAACGTTTGTTTCTAAACGTTTGGGTATAAATCTAAAAACAGGGTTCATGGTACGACTTTTCAATTTCTAATCCATGACAGAATTACTGCACTAGTTTGTGCATATGCGTGTTTCATGTTACTGAAGAGGTCATTATTTGTGTATACTTATGGATTAACCCACTTGTGTTTAACCAAATCAAACCGAACAAACATACTTTAGTGTCGTATACAGTATATGTATATATATGTATATATGTATTATATGTGTTATATATATGTATTATATATATATGTATTATATGTATATATATATGTATATCTCGACTACTTTCTCAAGATTTCGAATATTTACTTGGCTCCTCGCTTACCTGTCTCCTCACAACCTTAGCACCCATTCTAACTATAATGCCTATAAGTATTTTGACGAGCTTTCTCTGCTCGTTTCCACTCTTTCTGTAATTTCCCAATCAGTTTGCCGTTGTTCATTCACTTGTACAATTCATGTCTTTAATATTGTTTTGTTTTTCTGTATGCATATTAACTTGACCCTTATAGCGTGGAAATTATGCTTGCCATGACAATTATCCCATGCTTGAACTTGAATCAATCCTTGGTTCCGGTTTTGTTTATCTACAAATCATAATTTCTTCATTTTTTTTTCTTTGAGACGATGGAGTTACTTCTGACGAATGATATCCCATTAAATCTATAAAAAAAAAACTGTTTAATATCCAACATATCGATACCACAAAAAAAAATAAAAAACGACGGGAGTTGTTTACTTTTTAACCTTTATTCAGTGGCATGACAGTGCAATATAATGAGTTGAAATTTTGTAGTTTCCATTTGTGTTTCTATATCCATATCAGGCGCGTAGCCAAGGGTGGGGCGAAGGGGGCAGCCGAAGATGCAACTTACAAGGCCTGGGAAGTGCCATTTCCAGCGATCTGGGAGGCATTTTCAGCCAAAATTTGCTTGTACGCTTCGCGCCAATCATGGTGGCGCTACGCTTAGATACTTGCAATGCCGAATCTACAGTTTCGCCCCTCCCTTGGCAAATTCCTGGCTACGCGCCTGATCCATATCATCTGGTTTAAAAAAAATATTTATGATATTGTATTCATTAACAGTATGAGGTATATTTATATTCATTCTTTATTGATTCAGTACGATAACAACTACAACCACTATCTTTTTTATTGCTGATAATAAACAAAAGAATCATTAATGTGGGTTGGTTCAACTATAACGTAATTTATTACGGTTGGACTTTACTAGCAAACATTAAACTGAGATGGAAAAAAACAATCACCAAAGAAAACAAGCTTCCGACATTGTGTTCAAGCTTCCTTCTTTCTACTAAATGTGAATCGGCTTTAACGTAACCTATCCGCCAGCGTCCATTTAAATATATGAATAAAACATAAGTATCTTTCACAGGTAAATAATGAAATAAAACAGCTAAAGGCTGCTTCTTAAATGTCAATGACCCACATATACGGTTTACCGCAATGTCGAGTTGTCCTAATATGGTGCAAATCTATTTACCTCGTACACTGTCTATATTTTTTTTAAACTTTTTTATGGTTTGTAAATAATACAGAAATACTGATATAGGCTGAGATTATCCCCGCGACAACATATGCATCGTCAGTCTCTTTACATGCTTCCAAATTCGAGTTAATGTGTGTAAGTGTCAAATTAGGAGGAATGGGGAGAGAGGAACTAGTTTATTTATTACTGACCGATTAAGAATAACACAAGTTAGCTTGTAAGCTACTGAGAAAGCACACAGATTGGAAAAAAGACTAAACAGGAATCTGTGAGCTATATATTTCTATATAGGTAGAGTAAGCTAGGTCACGTGATAGCCCTGTAGCCGATTCTGCAGACAGAAGTCGAGGGTCGATGTCAGCTTCTGGTAGCTACCCCATATCACCCTCTGACCCTCCTCTGACCCTCCTCTCGTAATTCCTGTTCCTTAACATCTTTAATAGCTTTCTTATAAGCTAATTTCTTTAAATTGCGAGCAGATCATATAGTGATTTACACGATCTCGTTTTGTGGATCTGTAAGAACAGCACCTCAATTAAAGGAAAACATTGAGCAAAAAATAATTATCTTTGAACTTCGATTTAGTGGACCCTGTGTGGAATTGATAAATTTAATAAATTTATAGTGTTTTGTCTTATTAATGACGTCATCTAATGCGTACTACTGCTCGTTATGCTGATCGAAAGCGTTCAATCAATTCTAAGGTGACATATTTACCTCCGTCTAACTGGGTTTCCGACTGAACTATGATCAAGGTCGTTAAAGCTCATCGCTCTATAGCTCGACAGAAATCATCCAAATTTGTTGTTAGGTTGACATCTACATGACATTTTGCCAGGCCTTTTAGAGGCGTGACGTCAGAGTGTGGTACATGCTACATTCGGTAGTTGGGAAACGTGTTCTATTATAAAATGAAAACTTTTTAATTTCCCCCAAAAATCATTGTGTTCGTTTAATACATTATATAAACTTCGCTCCTTTTGTCGCTCCATTACAGTAATATTTGTGCAGGTGGGAAAATAACACAGTACGTAGTTGCTCAATTTCACGCCCCCCCCACGCCCTCCCATAGAGTCTCTGTCCTCAATGAGCCCCCTCCCCTTCTCCCAGCTTAATATTTCACGAATATACAAATGGAGAGTAATGCGCACGACATCTCACAAGTGTTTTCCTGAACATGGTTTGATTGGAATCACACATGGAGTGAGATGCTACCTTTACCATGGTGGTATCACTGTGTATCAATTCGTTCAGTCTGTGTAGGAGCGTGATGGAGGCTCAATGTACAGGACCTTCTAGTGGAGGTTCAAAGAGAAAACAAAATAACTCTATATTAGACAAAGCCCTTGTGTGTGAGATGGAACTTCCTCTATATCATTCTTCATCAGTAGATGTTACTTCATTCAAAGATATTTCACAGAGTGTCTGCTTCATCTACAATTATTACGTTTATTATTTAAAGGATCTTCGTGCTTAAAAGAAACTCGTTGACTCTCTCATTCAGAGGTTTTAAAATCGGTTCTTTTTTCAATGATCTTTCGGGTAGATGAACTATGTTTGTTTGTCTTTATATAGGAACCTTTCAACAACTTTCTAAAAAACTTCGCCGATATTTGATATTCTACTAAAAGCCGACCATTGTGTCTATATTAGAGAGAGAGTGAGAGACAAGTATTCCTTTGAATCTGTGGACATCACCTTTGATAGAGCAAATTGGTGCATTTCGAGATATGTATGTATAGGTACAAATGTTAGCACTGGACATGAAACGACCCGAGGCAGATGAGAAACATGAATTTGCATCCAAAGAATTATAAATCGTAACTTAGCAGACTGCCCTTTGTCGACAGGATTCCAATACGGGCCGCTCGCAGACTTTCTAATCCACTATTTTGATGTCGTTTAACGTGTGTTCCGAACAGTTACGTCCCTTTAGATAAAGTATTTTGGGTTTGTTTTTGTTAGAAGTCTATTCTTCTTTAAATAAGATTAAATGTAAGCGTACCGCCAACATCATGATATCTAGGATACACATGTGGCATCGAACTCTCACCATCGACAGCCAACTACTATACAGACATAATTTCAAGTGGAGCCATTGACCCTTTTTATTTCGATATTTTCACTCGTCTGTATAGGTTGAAACTTTTCTTATGTACAAATTGACGTACCACAGAATTTCTCCAAGAATGTGGCGCCTCCATATAGTATATCATAATTAGCAAACGGCTAGCGGCAATTGGCTGTAGTATCACAGAATATGACTAAAGTGGACATAACGCGTGAAACTATAAGCATAAAGTACTTTGAACGTATCGCGTGTAGTCGTGTTCAGGCTTCGTCGTTCGCCTGAAATGTTGTCACGAAATAAGTGACTGTCCACTTTTGATCATAGACTATATATTTCCGTATGTTCGTCAAAGCATGTAAGAAAACGTTTGGTGGAACGGTGTTAACGTTGGGAATATAACTGTTTTATATATTCTCTGGAATTCACTCTCATCTAATCTCACTGAATTGAATATTACTTTATATACTTTTAAAAATAGGTTGAGAAAAAAATTGATGTCGACTTCATATTACATATAATTATATGCATATTTAGACCAATCTTAAATGTTGCTGTTATTCTTTTGTAATTAGCACATTGCTAATTATTTTCTTTATTTCTTTTCCTTTCTTTAATGTAAGGGGTCAGACTCCAAAAGCTTTGCTTATTCTGACTCCTCTACCCATCATATGTATATATATTCTGATTATTGCATATAATTCATTATATATAAGTATATTAATTTAATAATAATCATGTTATAAAATATAACTTATTGATGACGGTACAAATAAACTTGAAACTTAAACTTGAAACTTGATTTATTTATTTTATTTATTTTTGATTTTTCACAGTTCAGCAATGTCTTCCCACGCAGTTCAGTTCAAAAGCAACACAGATTTAAATAGAAATGACATTGGATTAAAGGTTTCAAATGACATGATTCCAATGCAAATTTGTTAAGGACGAATGGTGTTGGATTGTCCTCAATGGCTGCTCTATTGGGTGTATGAACTGTGCTTGAAGTGACTGGACAATAGAGTCTAACCATTGGGTCTGATCCTCAAAACCTCTATGGGCAGACATGAACATGACCTCAAATGTCATGTTTATAATGTACTGCACATTTCTCAAGGGCAAAAGGTGTTGAAAACATGTTTCTGAGATAGTATAATTTATAAAACACTGGAAAACATTACCATGCCTGCACTGAGGAGCTGACGTTATCATCAATTTAGCCTTAAATATATATCTGTCATATAAGCCAAAGATGATGGTTGGATGTGTGTTCCCCTTTAATTTAAGCCTACGATCCACTTTCACACTCTTTCAATCGATTTCTTTCCCTGATAACAATTTATTTTGGTAAAGTGTTTGGAAAATATGCCAACATGTCATAAATATAATCCTCTTTATTTTTAGCTTGATATTAAGTTGTTCTTTTGTTCTTTCTTCAAACAAAAATTCCTCACAATTAAAGTGTTTGAATAAAAATTATTTAAAAAAAAAAGGCAGAAAGACGTCATACTTCGTGAGATTTATAGTGCAATTTAATTGCACCTAGATAGAGACTGGTAATCTGTATTCGCAGGCTTGTGTGACAGCTGCGATCACTTAGAATGAATAATGGTAATATTACACCTCAAAACCGACCAAACAAGGGTCCCCAATCCATGCCCCGAAAGCTAAAACACACTGTTGAAGGTGTCATGTATGGTATAGACAGTGCTAAACGTATTCATATACGTTTCAAAGCCACCCACCAAAAAAAATATGGCAAAAAAATAAATAAGAATAAATGTCACCAGAAGAAGCGAAAGTGGAGCGGTTCAAGAAAAAAAAGTGCAAACAAAATTAACAGCTTCCTTCGAAAATAACAGTTAAGCATATATATATGTCCCGGAATATAATCTTAAAATGCTAGTTGCTATGGCAATGTTATTGACGCCGATGTCTGACAGTTAACGAACACTATAGTTGTTTTTTCCGATCATTTTAGTTCTTAACGTTATTTATTATGACAGATAAATTGATCCGCATTTATTTGCTTTTATATCTCTCTTAGTTGAATTAATTGGGATACTTTCTTCCTATATCCTATCTAAGTTTTTTTTGTTTTAACCCCACAACACAAATCGTATCCAACTCCAAATTTAAATATATCATCCTCTCTCGATGGATATCACATGCTTTACCCTATAACAATTACTACTACGTACAAAACATCCTTCACATCCGAATAAGAGGTATTTTATCCAGTCCAAATCAAATTTTTAAGAAGGCTGTAAATGGATAGATTCAACGATGATCACTTTTTTCTCATAGAATGGTTAAATTTTAGTCAAATTACCATGTTAGATTTACCTACATTAACATATATGAAAGGGCGCCCGTTTATCAACCATTTATCAGCTTTTGCTGGGCTTTGGGACCAACCCGGTATCTCTATCAAAAATCGGGGGAACTATTCAGGATATATAGTATGAAAATAGTGGATTCTTTACACTGAAGAAGTAAAATTGGTCTTATTTAATTAGTCTGATTTAGTCTGCTTTAAATAACCAAATATGGGTCTCCTTCTCAGCCTTTTGGCTAAGATCAAATGTAGTATCTGTTCCCTTTCGATGGGAATCGTGATACACACCTGACGATGATCACACAGTCACAGTCCCGATGCAAGGGGACTGGGGTTGAGAGCGGATCAGTCGTTCGGTAGTTTGGTTTTCGTGCCCATGTTCTTTCCTGGGTGACGTTTCTTAGAAGAAGTATCCTTAGCAACCATATTCCTCCTTTTCTTATAATAGTTACCAAGTCTTGGAGAATTCAAATCGTATACTTCATTAATATGCAAATGTCATGTAGGGTAATAATTCTTTCATTATCTTTGTTTATTCATTGCTTGCAGTTTGACTTGGATTTTGTTGAGATGAAAATCAAAATGAATTTAACTTCCAAAGACAGACCGATTCTATTCTGGGCCCGTTGATATACATTCATCATTGAAGAAAAAGGTTGGTTAATTTCCTGAATATATTTGGCCAAACGTGTGATTAGCTGCTCTGTAATTGGTATTTTGTCTTTAAACCACTCCTATGTAAGTGTGTAGCCGTGGTTATTTTATTAAGACCGTAGTTTTCAAACAGGCATGAGATGTTTATTTTTGTTTATTTGTGCAACTTGAAACTATATATAGAGACAAATTTTGGAACATAAATGAATTTAAATCATTTATATCACGTATTACGTGAAATATTCCAAACAGTGCTTCTATATGAATCATAAGGTATCACACGTTTTTACTGATAATTTCAATGAAACTTTTCTAATTGTTTTGTTTTTAAATAGGCCTAATACACGTTTGTTTTGTTTTTTAACCGCTTCTTGAGTTCGCATATGTATATACATACATATATAGTATTATATATATTGGAAACAGCTTTTAGTTACAATCTCGGCGCCTGATGTTCTATCACTTACCTCATTACGTTAATTCTGTAATGATCTCGATAATTTCGGAATCTGACAACCGTCTTCAAAACTATCGCATTCTATAGATTACTATGTTTGTAAGTTAAACATGTTTCGCGTGTAAGTTGATTGAGGCACACCACATGCTGTTTACAAACCAGTATAGGATGCATCTATTTTAAGTTTCAAGTTGCTTAATATCGGAGTAGGTTACAGGGTCACGAACAGGTTCACTATATAATATATTTGTAATTTTATGTATACAGATACATAACCACATCACCGGTGCAAGATAAATTATACAAATTATTAATCGCATGGTCGTGAATTAAAGACTTATCATGGCGGTTGTTTAATCTTTGGGAAATTCATTTTAATCAACTCTCTGTACTTTCCGATGTTGTCAAGTCTCATGTTTTACATTGCTTACAAATCTAACTTTTTGCAATTTACAGTCTGTTTAAGCTTTAATTTCATTTGAATTAATCTACCTAACATATATGTAATCTGTCTTTTCTCAAACTCTGTTTAATGCTCTCTATTTTTCCCCATTTTCTTTTTTTATTCTTAACTTTACTTTTATATTCCTCTTTGGTCCGATGATTTTTATTTCAAATCGAATGTCTGGTACAAATTGATTTTGTATCTGGCAATATCGTGGATGGTATATACATATCAATATTAAACTGTTGACGATGTGCTGATTAAACTGATACGCTGGTTGAAGAGTGTTAACACTCTTTATAATGAAAGATTTAACCAAACATATCGAGAACATTTTTCGAGGAAACGTATAGTTATCTATACTACACTTAAAAATCTTTTGCGCAATGGTCGGGAATATTTTATGGATAAACATGATATGCACGACTTGACCAAACTTAATAGGCTTTACTTGATGATGGCAAGGTGGGGCTTAATATCTAGGTGTGTAATAGTAACAGGCACATGATAATGACAGTTGTTTTCGATCACCAGTCAAGCAAAATTGGTATAAAATAATATCAAGCTTGAACTGATTCTGACCTTCTCGACTATATGAATGATCAAACTATTCTCGATTGTTCCTTATATCAAATCCCTCCGCTGCACTGAATCCATATACCTCCCACCCCACCCCCTCCCCTCTCTACTCATTCTTCGCCCCTTCCCGCCTCCATCTCTCCTGCCCCTCGTATCCTCTGTCAGTCACTCCCTCCCGTTTCCACCCCCCTCCCCTCCCGACCCAATATCCTCCCCTTATATTCCAGAATCCTTTATTCTTGTGTTCAGACTTGTCAAATTTTAAAGGTTACTTGATATTATAATATAATCTACAAACCTACATTTACGTGCTCTTTTATAAGGACTGTATATTATTATCTCTTTGTATTAAAATTATGGCTTACGTAATTCTCTCCTCTCTGCAATGTAAATTGTTAGTTCAATAACATGAAGTTAACATTTGAAGGACGTGCTAAATTGATATCAAGTTCTTGGAACTTGAGGGGAAAATTGACATTAAGTGATTTGGCCGCTTTAACACTTTAAAGGCAAACATAAATATAAGTTCTACAGAGATTGTCATTGATTCGATCACCGCTATATCAAACAGACTGTTTTCCTCTTTTGTAAAAAATGTTAGTTTTGTCTCTTTTTCCCCTGCCAGCTAAACATGATGGACGATATGAACTTAAAAGACAAGATTGTCAAACTGTTCCACTTGGAAAATGAGAAAATCATATGTTGAGCTAAACTTTTTAGGTAGTGAATATGAACTGTTGAGTAAATATCTTAAATACGCCATCGACCGCACCAGCAACCCATACCCCTACCCCCACCCCCACCCCCTTGTATGCCCTCCCTTCTCAAAAATCTCTCAAAAATCACTTAGGTATACCCTGAATATACGAAATAAATAAGAAAATGAATAAGGAAATAAATACGATATGTTGAATGCCTTAATTATATGTGTTCAATAGATGACGCTTTGATTGAACATGATGTGATACTCGGTTGGTTCATGTGTATGAAATTCAAAAAGAAAACTATCATCAATTTCTCTTTATTGAGCGGAAAATGTCATTAAAGTACATGACTACCTCTACATTTAATTTCACTGGACAATATTTTAGGCTCTGCCAGTGTATAGATCGGAAACTTAATGTGCGATGAATGATAAATGCAATTTAAAGAGCCCATTTGCAGTTGTAGAATCGCTTCAAGGATTTATATCCATTTTTAGCAGGACATCGTGTTATATATATTATAGTAGAAACCATTGATATTTTTCTGTTTTGTCCCAATCTTACCTGATCAATCACAGATGCATATCATCATCACTATCATTATTTCTTCTTTAAATGAATCACTTCAAGAAGACATAAGGCTTTAATTTACGTATGACAGAGATGTTTGCAGTAAATATCACTACCCAAAGTCATCATAGAGCAAACTTTGTTTCATCAGTGTTATTAAAAAAATTATCTTAAAAGTCGAGACAAAAAAATGATTAAATAAAAAATACAGAATTTGATGCCAAGGGGTGTGATAATATCACCAGAGGAGAAAATCAAGTTTTTACTTCTCTTTTTCAGTTGTTGGTCTCTTCGTTATTTATAAATATTGAATAAAGTTCTATTAACCTTTCTATATCGGCAATAGTTGTTTTGTCGAAGAAAAAACTCCTTTTTTTTAAAGGAAAAGACAAAGTAACGAAACAAGAACTGCAGTATACCTTCAAACTTTCAGCATTTTTTGGCTCTGTGAAAATCCTATTTAGTTTTTGATTTGGCATGTTGAACCACATATCGAAAACCTTAACATCTCCCAAGCGAATAAAGATTTTCTATTGTCCTTTGATCTGCTATTGACCAATATCATCATCAGTAGCATTCCTATGTATTATATACTACTTTCACGTTTTATGGTTGGATTCGCGTCTCCTTTAATGCAGTGATTACGTACTCTGTATAACTGCAGCAACAACACCTATATAACCTACGGTACCTTGCATAGTAACTTGTTTTTGTCACTCACAATGATACTCAGAGCTTGAGAACGCCTGAAACTCTTATTGACCGTGTAGGTTAATTATAACAATATGTGACGTATACCTCTGTATAGGTAAGTCTGTCTCCGAAATCCATTAGAATGACGTGAGTTCAGGACCGGATTATCCAATAAACAGATGAGGCATATTCCTATGGACCCTAAGGCCAAGGGGCTCCTTGTGTCCCCTATAGGTCAAGGGGCCTCGAATGTATCCTAGGTTACTGGACCTCTATACCGTGTCAAAATGCCCACATCAACACTTCCAGGCAAGATATACCAACTTTCCATTTCCGTGTTGTTCCTGCAAAACTTCATTGCAAAGGTCATTGCGGGGCTCCAGAAGGTGTTTATCTACAACTGGTTGATTTTTTGAGTTAACACATTTATAAATAAATCAGGGCTTCATTACCGATTTAGATAACAGTTATCCCATACTATGTGTGTCCGAAGATGCCGTTTACTATAGGTCCGGACATATGGACAGAGAAGGAGTCTGAATACTAAGTTCCAATAATTTGGTTTAGTGTAAACGCTCTACGAATCCAGTATGAGCCCGGAACAAAACTTGACTTCTATATACCTTCACTTATAAATCGTATAGCCTATCGATGTAATATTACGCAATACAACTGTGTACTGTAGCACGTCATACAAGGTAAACTAAATCAGAGCCAGGTCTCATCTACACACTATGACCTTTATCTTATTACCCCCCCCCCTCCCATCCTCTCCCTACACCATTTGGTCTATTCTTCAACTGAATTCAACTGAAAGTAGTCACCATGCATGCATTGGTGATGATCGATTGATACAGAACGCACCTCAGTCGGGCACCTATTGGATTTTCTATACTCGTGAAGGGAATTACCCCTTACTCAGCAATATAAAATTGCTCATCTTCATTCTTTCTTTTTCTTTTTCCTTTTTTTCTTTTTCCTTTTTTTCTTTTTCCTTTTTTTCACTTCCGTCTTCACTAGTATAATTATTTAGGTATTTTAAGAGATCGCTTTCAAATTGTACAACGGTCAATTTAACCCACCCACAATTTCCTTAAGTGATCGTTTTGTATCGTAACCCATCACTCAATGTTGTTCCCGTTTTATGCTATAATAAGGTCGAAATGTGTGCTTTCGTCAACATTTAAACGTAATCATGACAATTCGAAGAAATTGGAAGCAAGTAAATATATTACATGACATATTGTGAGCAGATGACACAAACACAGAAATACTAAGAAAAGTTGGATAAAGAGATTTTGCTCATTTAAAGTGATTACTGCAGTCGTTGGAAGTGGATGGAATCAAATCAAAATGAAACAAGGGTAGGCGAGGGTAATAGCATGGTATGCACCTTACATTTATTGAGAAATAGCCAATCACGTGAGACAAAATGGGGGAGGGTATTATCAGCGGACGTTTTTATACGCAAATTTGAGAAGCACAGTTGGTTGGAATTTTACAGGTTTAGCATAAGTGGGTGAGAGGTTAAAAGGTTCATAGGACTCATCAAGATCATTCATTTTGGAGATAATCTATCACGTGATCACCATAAGTGGGTATGCATTGTCAGCGGAGGTTCATACGTTACGCACATCTGAAATATACAGTTGGAAAAAATCTTGGTTGAATAATGTGGGGCCACCAAGGCCGCACCGGCCTAGTGACACATCAGATGACAAGAATATATTAAATACTGTTAAAAAGCTATGAACGTGGAAAGACTTTACTCTCCATTCCTGTTATTGCATTCAGCATAATGGGAACTGATCAACCTTAAAAAAGATTGCATATATCGGATAGAAATTATTTGCTTTTGTTTTATCAAGTTAGCGTATGTACTTAACGGACGCATTGTCGTGAAACATTTCATCAAGGCCACCGTAAAACTAATAATTCTACAAAACTATACATTTAGGTGGTATGTCATACGTATTGTTACTTTCGTTCATTGTGTCCGGTTTATGGTTAATGAAAATAATTGCTTGTTGTGCCATTGTCCGCCGATTAAAAAGAATTAACTTTGTTTAAGCTCTATAATGACTACCAAAATAAATATATATTATGTACAACGTAGCTGTGAATACAAACGTGCACGACTAGTTAGTGTAGTACCTATATGAACCAGAAACGTTCCAATGTCGTTTTCCCAGTTCTGGAGGAGTCTTTCGTTATTCGCTTTTGCGAGGAAAGTTTTCTCTTGCAACATGGCAGGTCATGACAACTATGACCAGCTGATTATGTAAAAAACTACAAACGTAGAATAAGTAGATTGTTACAAACAAGTATTTTTCATGTAAGTCTCGTGGCAAGTCTCCAATTTCTCTCAGCTTCTGCCTCGATTAAAGACCTTCTCATCCTCAGCTGTGACGTGCATTCAATCAGGGCATTATAATATCAGACTCCTTAATTTCCACTCCCTGATTCAATTAACTTTTCAACAAAAGAAGGTCAAAACTGTTTTGATGAATACCGTACGTGTCCTTTAAAAAAAAACCTTCTTCTCTGGAGAATAACGTAACTGATCGAAGCTTATAATAGTTAAAGTTGTTCAAGTTTGTTGCAGGAACATTCTCCAGCTGATTTCCTAAGGAAATAGGATATAAATCTGTGTACGTTTCAGTAGACATAAAAAGACACTAATTTAATACTGGTTAAAAATTCTTGGCAACATTTGCATCGATTTTCAAATAAAATAAGATAAAATAAGATGTTGCCTCCTAGTTTGTAGACCAGATTGATTTAAAATTGAGGTAAGTACATGTTAAGCTATTTGTCTCATTTACCTGGCAGCGATACCAATAGTCTTATCATACATACTTTATCTAATGATACAATGCAAGGTGCTCCATTTTGTCACGGTATACTCATAATCATTTGAATACGAACCAACTTACTTTTAATTCCAAGGGCTAATATTGCCCTCAAGAGGAAAAAGATTTCGGAATCGGTGTTGTGCAGATAAAGTCAACAGTCATCATAATCTTGACGTTGTTTTTATGTGTCTTTATGTCACATAGCTCATTTATCGGGGGTATGGTGCGGGGGCGGGGGAGGAGGTACAGTTGCTCTTCGCTGCACATATTCACTCGCAAATATCCATAGAAAAATTACTTGTCTTGTAAAAGATGTATGTGAAGGAACTGCAATTTTCCATCGGACATGGGCTCTTCAATTTATGCCTAAATGTGCTAATAAGGTGACTATAAGGAAAACATTGCTACCATTAATTGGTGTTCTAAACATGTGTCTCGCATGCAGTGCATCCTGTGTGGGTATAGTGAGGGTTTTGTAAGGGTATGTCATTTATGGTTCACCAAAGCATAGTCGGTAGGCTTTTCATCCGCAGGGAGTAGATCCAATTCGACGAACAAAGTTGTGCAGTGGTCGCAACGAACTTAATGTCTCAAACTTCCTAGTTTGTCGTTTGGAAATGAGTTTTCCTGAAGCTATTACAGACTTTCATATCCCTAAGGTCTATATTTAACCGAGAGTGTGAGTTTCACGATATGAGAAACGGCGTGCCATAAAAGTCACATCGTTCGAGTATGATGGTTCTAAAATGGTTTATATGGAAATTTAATTCTATCTCAAAAGTGGCAGCGATGATAACACAAGCTGTTCGTATAAGTTAACAATCTATCTGGCGGTGGCCGTCTTGAATAACGAAAACAACATAAATGTTATAAGATTGTGGGACATTTTTAGAGATAATAAAAGATTCACTCGTGACATAAATTGCTACTTTGGAACACTCCTGGGCAGCTGAGGGCCTCATGGTTTTGACGAATTTCTGCAGAAAGGGGGTTTGTGAAGGACGAATATGATTCTAAAACACCTCTAACGTTGCTCTTTGGCACTTCTAGCATACATGTTTCTTCATTTAATATCTTCTAAATAGATTTTTATGGAGCAATGGATACTGGAATCTGCACTGAAGCCATCCATTTACACCAGTCTGTTTTCTTCGACTATGACATATTAAGACGAAAACTCTGTCTAGAAACATAAAGGTATAAGACTACGGATTTTGACAGCACTGGCTATGTTTAGTAATCATCCTAAGAGTGAGAAAAAGAGCCCGATCTATCTCTTTTTTTTTCTTTTCTTTTTTGCATATTATTTTGTTCCATCGACTCTAAATTGAGGCCCGTACCAACTACACTATAGCGGTACTTCGATGGTCGTAACTGTTTGTGCGTTGGGCCTAGTATAGCTCTATGGTGAGGGGGGGGGGGGGCGTTTGGGATTTATCGATTCCAACAAACGTAATCAAGTCAATGTGAAAACTTGACAATTTATAGCCCTAAATCAGGGATGGGCACGAAATGGATCTAACAGATCTCAGTAAAATTGTATACCCAATTCGCGGGACACAATATGAAATTTTACGGAAGATAATATTTTATATGGTCTAACAAATGTCAGAAAGTCCTACATGCGCAATGTGCTCAATTGGTATACGTTGAAATATTATATCAAAAGTAAGCAAAAGGCCTCTATACAAAAATCTTCTCCGAAAGTAGACATATTCGATGTTTTTCTTGTCAACACGGTTCGGCGGGGCGCTTTAATAGGGGTTTTGGAAAATTATCTTAGCTGGAACGCAGAAAGATTGTTCAGTGACTACATCCAGCACTTTGCGCATGCGCTTATGCCCTAAACTGTTATACAAGGCGCAACAAGTTTCGTCACAAAACTATGCAGTACCACACGATACGATGCTTCTTATAGATGTAGGCTATATATAAGAGAGGGTCGCGCATCATGCTTTTACTGGTTTGGTTCATCGCATTTACTTATACATTGGTCACGATAAACAGCTAAGGAATATTTTGAATTGAAGCTGTGATCTTTATAACATCTGTCCCTATACAGTATATTTTAGTAAATATTCCCTAAAATCCCAAAGGTGAATTAGTTTCTAACAACTCTCCTAATTGACAGTAACCTGAATGATAATCAAATATGCACAATTGATTTGATCAAATCTTGTATACGACGTTAATAACTTTACCACAAATGTACATGTTATAACTGAACTGATGTACAGATGTAAAACTAGTAATGCACTCATGCTGCTTCAAACATTGGGAGTCACACTTTGTGTCAAGGGCTCTTGAAATAAATCATCGAATGAATGACTTGTCGCGAAAATTCGATGAGATGAATTTTGAATTGCAAAGCTTATTTTCAAAAGGTAAAACCCCTTTCTTTTACCTTTCGTTTACCTTTCTTTTGCCCCTTTCATTTGTTTCCCTTTCCTTCTTTTTTTGTTCTCCATTCTTTCTCTTTGCCCCCTTTCTTTTCTATTCCCGTCTCTTTTCATTCAATACCGCTTTCCATTTCTTGTTCCCCTGTTTTTGTCCATTTCTGTTTTTTCTTTCGTCCCATATTT
>JAIPMN010006230.1:0-18709 GCA_020650975.1 Apostichopus californicus
GAAAATCCAGAGAAAGATTTGCAGTATAGGCTCCAGTTTGCGTATGCTACAGTGTGTTAGGATAATAGTTATTGTCCGCGGAAAAAGCTCATTCCTTCATATATTACCATGGTAACAATATTACTAACTGCGAAGCAAGATCGCTTGTGTTGCATACATCCTATTGTATGGTTTCTCGAACCCGCGCAATATCACATTAATACCCCCCCCCTCCTTTGGTTCATAGGCCTATATCTCTTTATCTTGTTAGTCATTTGATCAATTCCCCTATATCGAAACAAGTCTGTTAGCTGTTCATAAATAACCCACACGGCACTATGTCCTACGACGTAAGTCAGCTGCGGTCCCGATTTTCCTATTTAAAAAGTAGTCGGAAATTTCACGCCATTTTGTAACTAGACAGACTGCATGGTCGTTATATTACTACGACGCAAAACTTTTCCCTCTTGCTAGTTAGGTATATAAGGAAAACATCGCAGGAGCTGTCAATATTAGCTCACTCTTTCCACAGTACCGTGATACACAACACCTAGCTGGGAGAAAAAAAATACAAATACACAGGTGTGCGAAAATGATCACGCGACGAACCGATATTTTTTTAGCTAGCTAGGTGGTTGGTTATTGAGTGTGGATTTTCATATTGCGTTGTTGACTAGACTATTAATTCGTGTGTGAGCGAACGTACAAACCATGCTGTTCTGTATAACAAAAGGATCGGCAGTCAGGGTTTTTTTCAGTGATATATTTCACACTGACAGTATTGTGTCATCTTCTTAAACGTGCGGCGCCCGTTAACTGAGCAGTCCATGTAAGGGAGGGCGATTTTAGCGGTATTTGCATTTTTTTTTCGCCCTCGTGATTTCTTTTCTGGGGCGATTTTTCAACTTCGTAGGGCGAATCGCCCTTCGCCCCCGTGTATTTTGAGCCCTGTAACCAGGTAACCCACTAATCAAATATTGCTGCAATTGAAGAACTGTGTATATATCATACATACATGTATATCAAAAGTAAATCCACATCTTACCTTTGACATCATAAATAATACTTAATATGACTTTGTATCTGTTATCTGCACCTACAGGAAGGGAAGATTGCTGGCAGAGCGGTACTGATTGCAGGACAACCAGGCACGGGCAAAACTGCTATAGCTATGGGTACAGTATACACGTTTTACTTGAAACCTGTGTAAGAGTAAGGGACCTGACATTTGGATCCTAGCAGGATCTTTCTCAGAGGCTGAAGCATTCATCCTTCAGCCTCTGGAGAAGATCCTGCTAGGATCAAAACGTCAGGCCCTCTAACTTTTACACATTCTCTTACACAGGCTCATTAGTGGATAAACAGTTTGCTAACAGTTTTCTTTTAATTTTAATTGAAACCTGAAAGAAAGGATTAGCATGAACTGCAGGGTTTTACTTCAGTTCCATATTCTGCATCATTGCTGGAAATCCAGCAGCATCTGTGCATTTAGATAATTGCTATTCCTACAGTATGCTCAATGGAATGTTTGGAAAACTACAACAATCTTTGTTGATTGTCTCATATTTCTTCACAAAGTATTATATGAGGCATTTGTCAATTGTAGGTGTAATGTGTCTGCATATTACCACCCATGAGCCGAGATCAAACGTAAGGATAACAACGTGCCGACTTTAAATGTATCGCTACCAACGTGACTACATCAGACATAGTGGTATCCACGTGCCAACATCCTACATAGTCCTACCAAAGTGCAGACATAACACTACCAACATGCAGACATGACTCAGACATAAATTTAGCACATGCTGAATTCAGACATAGCATTACAATCGTTCTGACATCACACATAACGCTACCAAGATGCCTGACGTCAGACATAGCGCTACCAACATGCCCAACTTCAAAAATAAAGCTAGCAACATGCCCACATCAGTCAAACATAGTGATTCCGAAGTGCCAACATCAGATATAGCCCTACCAACGTGCAGACATCAGACATAGTGCTACCAACGTGCAGTTTTCTAGCCTGCTTTTCTGTGTTAGTGTTCAAAACCCTATTAGATTGACTGGTGGAACTTTATAACATCAGAACAATGTCCATCTCAACCCAAAAAATCAATTGAAAAGTTTCGCTTAATTGAATGACAACAGAAGACATGAGAAATATGTATACTTTTGTGAGTTATGAAAAATATGTATACTTTTGTGAATTATGAATAATATGTATACTTTTGTGAGTTAAAAATCAACTTGATAGGTGGATTTAACTTTAGACCATCCTCAGTGATAAGTAATTTCTGCTGTATCTTCTTCCTTTTGTAGGAATGGCCCAAGCACTCGGTCAGGACACACCATTCACGGCCATCGCTGGCAGCGAAATATTTTCCCTCGAAATGAGTAAAACAGAAGCTCTCACGCAAGCGTTCCGTAGATCTATTGGGATAAGGATAAAGTAAGTATACTACCAATATATTCTGATGTTCCAGCTATCAGGCCTGGCTATTTTTTCAATGCCAGTGGATTTTACTGTTTGCCAGTAGCAAATTGAAAAACGAAAGCATTAATTAGCAATTTTCTGCCAGTAGACGTTAAGAACGTAAACACACGGTAAGTCGGTACACAATCGGCAGTCACAAAATCAGCATGATTCTGCATCTAACTGAAACCCTGTATTACTGCTTTTTATCGGCAAATATTACTTGGCTGCTCCTACAAGCCCAGTACAGTAACTGATGTGTGTTGTAATTCATGAAAATGTCTGTGAGAGTTTGATTTTAACCAGTAGATATTTTAAGCACTTGCATTTGGTGTCCATCATGGCTAAAATTGTTAAATTGATGGACTTTATGTATGCGCATATGATAACACAATTATACTGTCATGGTTATTTTTAGAGGTGACTATGGGCTATTCTTGTAGGAGTAGTGTCTATTTCCAAGGCGTTGTTGTGTCTCTAGCAAAGTAGTCTTATTACTCGGTAGTTTATCATTTCAGTATTTTCCATGAATTTTTCATTTTTTTACCCTTTTTCTCCATTCTAGAGAAGAAACAGAGATCATTGAAGGAGAGGTTGTGGAGATTCAAGTGGACAGGCCGGCCTCTGGAACGGTAAGATACAAGGGATATATATAAGGGATATATACACAAGGGATATATATAAGAGATATTTAAGGATATATAAGGATTTATATACAAGGGATTAAGGGATTTACAAGGAAATACAATGATATACAAGGGATACACAAGGGATATATATAGAACGATTTATAATTGATATATAAGGATGTATAAGGGTAATATATAAGGGATATAAGGGATTTACAGGGATATGTATACAAGGGATATATATATATACAAGGGATAAGATACAAAGGGATATCTAGCTTTGAAGAAGTGTCTAAATCATATGCCATCCTGTCTGCAATGTAGTGCATTCCGTGGTTTGTACACCACCATAACGACTAAATTCCCTGTCATAGTTCTGTATGTCTGCAGCAAGTTTATAGACTAGTGTGTCTGCCAAAAAAAACCCCAAGCTTCAGGTTCAGGTTCGGGCTATTGAGGTGTGCTATTCAGGCTATTGAGGTGTGCTATTCAGGCTATTGGGGTGTGCTATTCAGGTTCTTCCTGCAGGGCATAATTTATCCGGTATCGTATCACAACATGCTAGGCAATAATGATCCAATGGCTTACACAAGTGCAAAGATGTATCTCAATTGCAATCTTTTGTTTTACACAGAGACCATGTTTTGAGAGACAACATTCATAGACTACAAAACTACCACAGCAAAATTTTAACCCTAACTTAAGTCCCTGAAAACATTAAGTTTTTGCTGGGTTAAGTTACTGCTTCACAGGCTTACCCCTGTCTGCAACTTCAGTTATTTTAGATACATTGTTTAAGATATTGTTTACAATTACAGATGTTTTCTGTACTTGATACTTTGTATTTCGGGGCACTAAACTGTCTGGCCATATTTCTTTTGTGTTTCAGGGCACCAAAGTCGGTAAACTGACCTTAAAAACAACTGAAATGGAGACCATTTACGACCTCGGCAGCAAGATGATTGAAAGTCTGACCAAGGAGAAGGTCCAAGCTGGGTAAGATTCATGTAAATTGATAAGAAAACGATGCCTTAATATATATATATAAATATATGTATATAAATATATACACATTAAATCAAGCTTGGAATGGAAGAAACCAAGAAGTACAAGGCAATATGTAAATTAAGGACACGTATTCCGAGACTAGATAAGGTAGATTTAGTTCCGGTTCTGGGGTAAATTCCCAGGAGAGAATGTTACCATGGATGTGGCTGATATTGTTGGATTTGATCTGGATCTAGGGTAGATGGATGTTAATCGTCTGTCAATGTGCTCCCGATTGTGTGTCAGTAATGACCATTCCCCTATACTGTTCATCTGCTATTCTATTCGCAGTGATATCATTACGATAGACAAAGCCACTGGTAAAGTGACTAAGCTGGGAAGATCCTTCACCAGAGCTAGAGACTATGATGCCATGGGTCCACAGGTGAGTTTTAATTAACAGAGTAATTAATTAACAGATTTAATTAACAGAGTAAATTACGAATCATTCAATCTAATACGGAACTAAAATCCGATGAGATGACACAAACAGAGCAAGATGGGATTAATGCAAAGCTGTTATGCTTAGGTTTGTAGTACACTGCAGTAACAGTTAGATTAGGTAAACTGAGGTAGTTATGAGATAGCACAAACTGAAGACTGCTAGATTACTGGACGCCCATCTTTAAAGTGTCACAAATCAAGCTTAAAGATACTAAGTGTCGGGCAGTTCAGGATATCACTGTCGTTTCGTAGCCAGAGTCGATTTTAAACGAGTGTGAATGGTTGTTCGGAGTCTGCTTTTTCTTTCCCGTTCGTAGACGAAATTTGTCCAGTGTCCGGAAGGAGAACTACAGAAGAGGAAGGAGGTCGTCCACACGGTAACGCTGCACGAGATAGATGTAATAAATAGCAGAACACAGGGATTCCTTGCTTTATTCTCAGGTAACATTCATGTCACTAATTCAGGGCAAAATTTTAAGTACTTTTTCACCGATTGTCTGAGAGACAACCCGGCCTTACATTTTGGTTGTCCGAACAGCAAATGTGGTCATCTAAAAAATGTAGCAGATAATAACGACCAATATTTATACTGCACTGTAACAGAGATGTGTCGGTTTGGTAAATACTGTAGAACACCAACTTTGGTTAAGAGGGGGAGGGGGGTGGGGGAAATGGGTGGGTGTGATACCAATTTATCATTTTACCTACTTGAGTAATAAGGTTCCATTCAATTCGAATTTGATGTAAACAACTAGTCGACCGCTGGACAACATCCACATCTTGATTTTGGATGTTCGAACGGAAATTTGGTCGTCTCGGACGACCGGACTACCGTCAAAAATTTGTACCTGTAGTTGCAACTAATTATTCTTCCATGTAACAGATTTTTGAAGAGATTTTACACAGAAGATGAACCCATCTTCAAAGAATTTTGAAGAAGGAAACTGTGCCAAGAGACCTGTCACAATTTTGGGGATAGTCTTGCATGCAGTTTCAACCAATCAATCTTCCATGAAGAGGTTCTTTCAAGGTGCCCATACTGAATTTCAAGGCACCCATACTGAATTTCTGTGATGTTTTCTTAACAGGAGACACAGGAGAGATAAAGATGGAAGTACGAGAACAGATCAACGCTAAAGTGGCAGAGTGGAGGGAGGAAGGCAAAGCTGATATCGTACCAGGGGTATGTTTACAAAACAATGGACATATTGTACATACTTTTGACGCTTGTTTTGTCTAAGATTGTATTGTTTTATATTATTATTATTATTATTTAGGTTTACAGTCTTGTTCAGGGCCAAGGCCCTCTCACACGACTTTACAACCCTGGTCATTGGTAACTTGACACACCTACACACCAAAGTGGGCACAATTCAATCAATCTCTCCTGGGGCACCACAGTGCACCACAACCACGTGTCCCCTGGGGGACTTTGTTTAATGGTCATCAGTTTGCAGAATTGCCAACAAATATGCTAGATAATCAAAATAATGGTAAAATAACCAGTGGTAACTTCAAGCATTTGATGTCATGTTCAAAAACAGCTTTCAATATTATGTCGATCATATACCCTTGTTTGTAAGTTTGCTCATCACCAGTGACTTCATCATGCTGGTTTATGATAATGTTCAGTTTGTTTTCTCCTCTAAGGTTATTTTTTGGAGAGGAAGGAGTAGGAGGGGAGAGGGGGGGGGTGGGGGGAAGAGAGAGAGGGTTGACTCTAATGGCTGTAAACATAACCAAAACTGGAACTGCTGTTAGGGTTCAGCTGAAATTTTTCAACAGTTATATTATATGTATGATATATATATTGAGGAGTTACGCTCGCATGCAATACTTGAATCGTGTCTAACATGTTTGTGCCTGGTTTTTAACCTATTAGTATCAGTTTTTGTCTAGCCCTCAAAGTGATGGGGCTGTTTATCAATAGCAAGTCGTTACAGAGGGTGAAGTGAGTGTGGTACTGTTCGTAATGGTGCTTGTCATAAATTCTTTACTCTCAACTTGCTTATGTTCCTGATAGGTTCTGTTTATTGATGAAGTACACATGCTGGACATTGAGTGTTTTTCTTTCCTTAACCGAGCATTGGAAAGTGACATGGCTCCCATCCTCATCATGGCCACCAACAGAGGCATTACCAAGTAAGTCACCATCTAGATACATGTTACGACATCACCAAGTAAGTCACCATTGATAAACCATGTTATGACATCACCAAGTAAGTCACCTTGAATGTACCATGTCGTGACATCAACAAATAAGTCACCCTTGAAATACTGTGTTATGACATCATCAAATAAATTACCATCGACATAAATCACTGTGGATATGCCGTGTTACAACATCACCAAGTTAATCACCCTCGATATACCGTGTTACGACATCACAAAGTAAGCCACCATCTACATACCTTGTTACAACACCACCAAGTAAGTCATCATCAATATACCATGTTATGAAATCACACAGTAAGCCACCATCTATATACCATGTTACGACATCACCAAGTAAGTCACCATCAATATATACCATGTTACACTTACATTAAGTGACAAATAAGTCACCCTTGAAATACTGTGTTATGACATCACCAAATCAATCACCATCGACGTAAATCACTGTGGATATGCCGTGTTACGACATCACCAAGTTAATGACCCTCGATATACTGTATTACGACATCACAAAGTAAGCCACCATCTACATACCTTGTTACAACATCACCAAGTAAGGTGCCATTTACATACCTTCTTAATGACATAAAGTACATCACTGTCTACATACCTTGTTGTCACATCACCAATTGAATACTTTTGCATTTCAATAGATGCTAAGGTATCAGACTTCCTTACATAGTCACTCTGTTTGCTCTTCCATTTCATTTAGGGGGAGGGATGGGTGATTTTTTTAGGGGGCAGGAGGGGTGTCTCTTTTAGGGGGGAGGGAGAGGTGATTCTTTTAGAGGGGAGGGAGGGGTGAAGCAGATACCTAGTTTGATGTCATGAAACAGCACGAACGTAGCAATTACTTTTTCTTTTCCTGTATTTGTTCAGAATCCGCGGTACTACTTACGAGAGTCCCCACGGGATTCCCCTGGATCTCCTGGATAGACTTCTGATTATATCCACCTCAGAGTACACAGAGAAGGAGATGAAACAGATCCTTAAGATCAGGTAAAGGAGTTGTTCTATCTAACAGGCATGAGCTTTTTACGCGAATTTGCGGAATATCCGTGATTTCATTTGGATAACCAACCTGCAGGGCACAAAACTATTATCCTAACATACTGTAGCATAGGCAAACTGGAGCCTATACCGCAAGTATTGCAAAGTTCCGTGATTTTTTTTTTTACCCCAGCCTCATCCCTGATCTAATAAAACATTAGGCATCCAATTATTAACTATGAGAGCCTCCATGAGGGTACCCCTACAAGTCTTGATCTGTTTAATATGATCTTGTTTGGCTTAAAACTGGACCAGTGTGTTGATTTTTAGAGTGCTATGTTCATTACTTAATAAAAGAATTAGCATCCATTTCGCTTTGTGAAGTCATCCCTAAGAAGCTGTGGCGATGCCAAGCTAGAGAGCAACTTAAATTAGCATGCTAGGAAGAGATCGCTGAAGAAGGAAAACATCAGAGAGATGTAGTATTAATAGTTTACAAGGTGACAGTTGTAACAGACCACAAGACACGCTTCCTACCCTACCCTCTCCCATTCCCCTCCCCTCTCCCCTAACTGATTGCTGCTAGACTTTTTCAAGAGTCACTATATATAATGTTGCTCAATTAAATTTGGATGCTGTGATTGGATATGCTGTTATAATGCAGGTCCTCTCCTCCCCCACCCTCCCCTTCATTCCCCTTTCCTTCATCGCCCTCTCCTTCAATCCCCTCTCCTTCAACATCCCTCTCCTTCAACACTCCTCTCCTTCATCCCCCTCTCCTTAGCTAACTGATTGCTGCTAGACGTTTGCAAGAGTCCACATTTATATAATGTTGCTCAATTAATTTTGGAGTCTGTGATTGGGAATTGATATTATAGTTCAGAGTTAAAATGCCATCCTGTTAAGTTTTAACAAAGTTTGTAGAGCTAGCAGAATGTCAGAGAATGGATTGCTTTCTGCAGCTTGTCACAAATAAAAATTATAAAAGACAGTAGAGCTGATGCTGATGTAGGCAGGATCTTTATCAGAGGTAGACTGAAATAACCAGATCATGATTATTTGGTTTCTCCAAGGTGCGAGGAAGAGGATGTCGAGATGACAGGTGATGCTTTAACTCTGCTGACCAGGGTTGGGATGGAAACATCTCTGAGATACGCCATACAACTTATTACCACAGCTAACCTGGTATCAAGAAAGAGAAAGGTAAGTAGTACGGGGTGACTTGATTGAATAGATCTATGGAATGTAGAAAATGAAGAAAAAATGTCGTGATAGGAGAAGGTGTATGATGACTTGACAACTGCCGGAAGATCAATTTAGGAGCATGGGTACTTGAATTTTTATGGGCCATCGGCTTGACTTTATGGGGCATAGACTTGACCTTCTAGGCCCTTGACTCCCGTGGCGGGCTAGGAAGTCAGTGTGATGGTTGGTACAATGTGGTTCTTTCAGAGATAGTGGGGTAGTATGTAAGATTCACGTATTTTCAGGGCCAGAGAGCTGATTTGGTGTTTGATATAATGTTGTGGCTCTTTGATAACGAGTAGCTAGTATGTTTCATTGTGCGTTTGAAGGTTGTAATGTGTTTGAGGAGTTCATGCACTGACATGACGTTAGGGTAAAGTTTGACTTCAGACATTTCTGGGTAATTTTCTGGTTCGTTATTCACAACTGGGTAATGTGATGGTTCTTTATTCATATATTCGTGAAGTGATGATCCTTCAGTCATTTCTGGGTAATGTGGTTCTTTATTCACATCATGGTAATGAGATGATCCTTCAGTCATTTCTGGGTAATGTGGTTCTTTATTCACATCATGGTAATGTGATGGTACTTCAGTCATTTCTGGGTAATGTGGTTCTTTATTCACATCATGGTAATGTGATGGTACTTCAGTCATTTCTGGGTAATGTGATGGTCCTTCAGTCATTTCTGGGTAATGTGATGGTCCTTCAGTCATTTCTAGGTAATGTGATGGTCCTTCAGTCATTTCTGGGTAATGTGATGGTCCTTCAGTCATTTCTGGGTAATGTGATGGTCCTACAATCATTTCTGGGTGATGTGATGGTCCTTCATTTGTTTCTGGGTGATGTGATGGTCCTTCAGTCATTTCTGGGTAATGTGGTTCTTTATTTACATCATGGTAATGTGATGGTCCTACAATCATTTCTGGGTAATGTGATGGTCCTTCATTTGTTTCTGGGTGATGTGATGGTCCTTCAGTCATTTCTGGGTAATGTAAACACAGTGTAATTTATTCTTCCTCAGGGCCAGGAGGTTGAGATAGAGGACATCAAGAGGGTGTATTCACTGTTTCTGGATGAATCCAGGTCTACACAGTTCCTGATGGAATACCAACAAGAGTTCATGTTCAGTGAGAAAGAAGGTAAGGGACGTTTCCGTCTTTCAATCATTAACTCTATTAGGATACTTGGATATGGTAAGCCTCATCATAGTACATCTATTGTGTCATCCAGTTAGGATTAGAGACTGTTTGTTCATAGGTTAGTCATGCCAACTAACATCAAGCTTGTCAAAAATGTATTTTGTAATTGTCAAACATCCGTTTATAGGAGAGTTTTATAATTGGCAGTCCAGTCTAAATCTACATAGCTGATATTTTTCTTTATGAAATTATGTACTGCTTTATGTACCTACTTGTGTACCTGATCATGATGTACTGCGTAATGTACAGGTTGTGTTCGTGGTAATGTTCCCTATGTTTACTTGAATATGTACCCATCATGTACTGCCTCATGTAGCTGTTTATGTATGCGATCATGTTACCATTATAATGTATCATGTACCCAAATTTGTATCCCGTCTAAAATTAGGTACATGATATTGCTCAACACTATGCGCACACCATATCCTTACTTTAACAATAGTTGTATTTTCCCTCTGTCACTATAATGGATTTATTTACTGGTACAGTGTTATCCTCATGGTTCTAACCTATATCAGCAGGGGCAAAGGAGGGGCTTCTCCAAAATATTATATATATGTGTATTTAGACACAAATTCCAAATTCACATGGAAGACTTAAATTAGTTCAATCTAAAAAAGAAATGTAGACAAATATGTAGTAGCTGATAAAAAGGGTAATCTATTTAAGTAATATTTTGGTCACGAGTGTGTTACAGTCAGTTAGCTTTTGAAAATTGCATACAGACTTTCCACTACCTGGAACTAACTTCATATTTTCCATGCACAGCATGGCCTTGCGATCGGAATTAAAGAAGCTCAGTCTGTAACCAGGTTCAAAACGCTTTTAAAGACTCACCTTTTCTCACTTTTGTAGTTTTCCGGCCTTTCAGCGCATAGAGACTTTAGTGTATATTTGCGCCTTATAAGAACTGTGTATTATTATTATTATCATTATCATTATATTATTATTATCATCATATTATTATGTGTGTTATGTGAAGATTACTTTTTTCCCTGGTTATGATGTTTAAGAACTCTTTCCCTTTTCTTGTTTTGATTTTTTTTTTAGCTGTTGAAGCTGATAAGATGGAAGTAGCCTGATAGTCGGCTGACGAGATGAGTGCCTTGACAATGTATATAAGAGTGATTGTAGTGACAGTTATGGTGTCAGCTGTATGATGGTGTCAGCTGTATGATGGTGTCAGCGGTTTTTACACCAGGCGAGTACATCGTGTTAACCAGCCTCCAGTGGTAGCCTGTCATAGGCACAGACTGCATTTGATATTCGCTGAACTATAATAAGATGACTTTGAAAGGTTCTTGAAGGAATGTTTTCTACGGTGGAATATGTTCCGGTACTATCCTGCCACCTGTATCACTGCTCGTAGATTCAGACCACGAAATTGTTTCATCGAGCCCTTTGAGAACTTGTACGTAGCAGATCACAGTCAATCAGGGGCCTTTCCACAGCAACAAGTTGGTTTTTGGTGGTTATCGAGGAAGTTATAGGTGTTAAACAGGCATGAGCTTTTTCCGCGAATTCGTGGAATATCCGTGATTTCTTTTCTACCTCGGGGACAATAACTATTATCCTAACACACTGTAGCATACGCAACCTGGAGCCTATACCGCAATTTTTTGCAAAGTTCCGTGATTTGTTTTTTACCCCAGGCTCATCCCTGTGTAAATAAGATCACTACAAGCATTATAGGTATAGCATACCTTATGTTTCATTATTACCCAAATGGCTTGACGGTGTGAAATGTCGAACCTGATTCATAGCGTCTTTAGTGTTCCATATCATGGCCATGTTTGTATGTTTATGGTCATGTCAGTGCTTCAAATCTCATATTCTATGTTGCTCTTGTCAAAAAAAAAAAACACAAAAACTTTAAAAAGGCTTTTATTGCGATAATTTTTACATCCACATTCCAACTGAAAATAAAGAATATGCTGATTTGCTATTTTAACATGTCGATGAGGAACCTGAGGTTATTTGTTGTTGCTTTAAACACTTTTATCTGGAATATAACTGTAGGGTCAATTGGTATTGTCTGTAGAATATATATATATATGGAGTGTGACTGAAGGTAGAACATAACAAAACTGCCAGCCATAACTGCAAGCTTTGTGGTGTTATTGTAGTTTCAGTTGGTTTTACTCTATATAGCGCCCTCCTTGGGTGGGGAAGGGGTGGGGAGTTGAAACAGTGATACAATACATTGTTAGCTCTGTCGCCTATACCGTTTAAGCGATGGAGAAATTTGGTTTTGATGATGCTGTGACTTGGTTTTCAGTACTAATGGAAAGAGGGATGTTTTGTTGATCAGGAGTTATTGTATTGTCAGTTGGTTTTACTGTATAGTGCCCTCTGACATGGTGAACCAACATGGAAATTATTGAATTAGGAATTAAAGTTACTAGACAGCCCCCCTCTAGTGTTGTAAGGTATATAGGTGTCGTACCTATTAATTTTTCCATTTAACTTACAAACTAAGTTTGTCACTTTTCATGGTTGTTATAGCTTAGATACCTACCATACAATAGCTGATATGCTGGCACTATCATGCCACAAGTTTACTTACCATAATTGTGTAGATCTTGAGTTCAGAAGAGTTTAAAGTTCAGCATATGGCTTCCCAACCCATGTGCCAACCCTCTTTGCAGAATCTTCTTGTTCCACCAACAAGTTTCTAACATGCCCTTAAATCACCTCAAATCCTCCTGATTTTAACACCATCGATAGTTTATTTCATCCTCTCCAACATTTCAGCATCAGTAATAATAATGTATAACTGAAATCGTGTCACAAAAAGTCACTGCACTATGTCCGTAAATGGATCTTCCCTACAATGGTAAATGAGGCGGATGAGGTATGGTACAGGTAGTGATGTTCAAACTGTCATTGGTTTAGTAGATAGTTTGCAGGGCTGTAAAGTACCTCATGCGGAATTCTGTATAGTCTGAGATGTTGACAGCGCCCTCTATACAGTCATGAGCGTTTTCCGCAAATTGGCGGAATATCCATGATCTTTTTCTACCTCGGGGACAAAAACTATTATCCTAACACACTGTAGCATATGCAAACTGGAGCCTATACCGCAACTTTTGCAAAGTTCCGTGATTTTTTTTTTACCACAGGCTCATCCCTGTCTATAAGATTCAGACCCCAGTACAGTAATTTTGTTTGTTAATATCACATGTGATGGTGTCACTGTTGTGGGCAGTTAGTTCTGGAAGTACTTGAATACAAGTATGGTTTTGTAATTTTGTTTATGCTTTGGAAATGTAAACTGTTTATAAAATAAATCATTCCAACAGACATACCGTTTTGTTTCTTTGAATTTATTGTGTTCCTGTATAGAGAATAAGAGTTATTTTGCCTTTGAGAGAGATTGATAGGCGAGAGGGGGATTGGAAGTTGCCAAGTTGAGCTGGTTGCCAGCTGATCAAGATTTTAAAACATCTTGTAAGCAAAGTTTGTTGTATTCTTCACAATTTCTTCATTAAACATTATTTAAACCATTTAAACACAATTTAAAAACTGAGAATATTGTCTTGTGCCTTTGCAATTTCATTGCATAAAATCAAATATGAATTCCAGAAAACAATAAATTTAGTTGAGACAGTCCTGCACATTTGAGTCTGTGTTATCTCCATCCTTGCTGTCCGAGCCCTTGTAATTAAGAGAACCAAGTTATCAGTTCGCCATATATTTGTGTACACAAATTTAAAAAGATAAAACCAACTGGGACTCGAAAATGGAATGGGTAAATATAAAAATACAAAACGACGAACAATAGGAAAGGGTCGTACTAATTAGCGTCAACAGGCACATTTCTCGACAACTCAAGACAAGTTTTAAATACCATCAAATACAATGGTTGTAATCAGAGTGTATCTGGAAACACGTTTAAAACTGACTGGAACCATCATGCATACATATTTCTCACGGGAAAAATGTTTTTGTCGTAAAGATAGTCAACTTTGTCCTTCCGTAGAATTTGACGACGTGATGCTATTGCGCAATGACATTGGACCGCACCATTACACTACAGGTAAGTGTTATTTTTTAGTCGACCCACCTTACCGACACTGTACACAAAGGTAGTTCCCAACCCCTAACACAAACCCAACCATATCATAATGGTGCGGTCCAAAGTCATTGCGCAAGCGCAATAGCATCACGTCGCCCAATTCTCTGGACGGAAAAAGTTGACTATTTTTACGAAAAAAACATTGCTTCCCGTGAAAAATATGTATGCACGATGGTTTCAGTCAGTTTTAAATGTGTTTCCAGATACACTCTGATTACAACCAATGTATTTGATGGTATTTTAAACTTGTTGTCTTGAGTTGTTGTGAAATGGGCCTGTTGACACTAATTAGTATGACCGATAGGAAACACATGAGGTAGAAGAAAATGGCTGGTAGGTCTAAGACTTCTGATAATTCTTCGCTAATAATACAGCTTTAAAATAAAAAAAAATGAATTTCACCCACACACTATTCAGTAATGTTCAGTAACAGTAATGATCACATGTAAACACGACGTTGGAAAAAATTCCAAATTTCAGACTGCTTCGTCATTAATAATTTATATATATATAAGTGCTTCAACGTGCATTAATTGAACGCTGTAAACTGTATGGTAAGGATCCACTTGAATAGCATCAACACACTAATAAAATTATGCTTTCATAATATCCATGAAACGTAAAATCTTTAATATGTGCATATATTTTAGTGACAAATATACCCATTCCTTATGCAATGCAATTTAGTACAACGTAGTATCATGCAGGGTGTACAGTTGGGGAAGGGGAATTATTTTCACCCTGTCACATAAATCTCCGATTATAAGTTTCGTTACAAGGAATCATAGCATATTATAGTAAAGAATAGTATAGTATTGTATAGTACTGTATAGTATTGCATAGTAATGTATAGTATTGTAAAGTATTGCATAGTATAGCATAGCATAACATAGTATGATACAGCATGCGAAGGTCAACAAATATCATGTTTTCGCACCTCAAAGTCGGTTTTCCCGTCTCATCAATTCTTTCCTTTTATAGAGCAACGTAACGATTACGTAGTGAGGGCTGACTCGGGTTAGCCCGTAGAATTTTTTCCTATTCTCCATGAGGAGGAATTCCCTGTCATACAACACTATTTTCTTTAAAGTTAATCGTCTCGTAAAACACTGTTGAGATTAATTAACCAAAAGTTTATCTAAAAACATCGCCGACTATTGATAAACGTGTAAAAACTTATTAGCGGATTAAGAGCTTAATCCGAAGCACGTCTTCTCATGTGTCCAAAGTTTTGTGTCCTCCGAGCTACAACAAAACGACCGGAAACAGTTGTAAACTTTTTCTGCCAATCACACAGCAGGATTCCGTGTTATATGAATTATTAATGATATATGAATATTCATGTTCAACAATCTCACACTACTTTCTGTCTTGTTATTGCTTCGTACTAACTTTGTACGTCTAGCATGTATCACGTACGTAGCTATATATGATTGCGCTGCATGCAGAACACAACGCGAAGTCTTATTAACTCAATAACTTCTCGAGGAAATCACTGCGGACTCTAACCTCCTCTCGCTTATTTTGGGCCCTATCTCCTACCGTGGGAGATTATTGAAAGGTACGTAAAAGAATCATGGGAAATTTATCATTCCTCTTGCGACAATTTTTATTTTCATTTTCTTTTCATTCGGAATATTCTAGGAACAAAGATTTAAAATAGGTTTCAAACGTTCATAAATGTTAGCTAGGAGTACCTTGGTATGTGAACTATGTATGCTGGTATAACAGCACATGGTGATGCTATGGCGACTGCGTGGAATAGGAGACAGCAGACGGGCATATGGTGTTTTAGGCGCTGTTTGATGTCTGTGTTTAGAGAGATAGGTCGTAAAATGACCAACAGAGATGTCATTCTTGTACACGAACTGAGTAGGCTGTATGCCTATAGGTATTTGAAGCTAACTTCAATGGATTGAAGTAGGAAATACATGATGGCTGGACTTTTCTGTAAAATTATTCATACTTCATATACTTTCATTTCATTGAAATTTCAGACTAGCCATAGACCTATAATATATTTGTAGGACCAGCACCCAGGAAAATGTGGACCTATGAAAATGGGAGGGGTGGGATCGAAGGGGAGGGGTAGTAGGGATGTAGGTGAGGTGATTACCCTCCATCTGACCTTCATGTGTTCAGTTAAGTGTGTGCTATGGCCCAGTACTGTCGGTGCTCAGAATATAGCGCATTCTTGAAACTATAAAAAAATATTGGTTATCTTTCAGGAAGGTTACTTTCCAGGTTTCTTTGAGAGTGTACATAATTATAAGTCTGTTTAATTCAATGATGTTTCAAACAATGCCTTTTTTTTAGGGTGGCCTGCAGTAGTAATATTTTAACCAGGGCTTCTGGCAAACATGACTTTTGAACCAGGATTCGACTCTCACATGGAAAATCTTGAGTTAAACAAGTCCTAATGATTTGAAAGTTGTTCATCTTGCATCTAGAGTACAGTACGTGAATGATGGTTTAATTGGTTTCCTTATACTTGAAAGAGAATTATAGAGGATAGCTGGTATTTAATACTGGCAAATTGTAGCTGCACACATATGGTCAAACCATGGAAGTACAGAATATGTTCAAACCATGGAAGTACAGTACAGTAGAAGTACTATATGTACATGTATGTATGTATGTATGTATGTAAATTAGATCCTCCTGCAAGCAGGAACTCGCGAAGAAGCCATCATTGGCTTATCAAAGCCGCAAGCTGACCGAAGTCAGTCTCTCACATTCATATTTAACGCCCATGATTATGAATTGTTAACTGTCAACAACTCTGTAACTGGACGACATACATTAATCTGGGAGTGACTCGAACCGGGGACCTTACAGTATGATAATGACATATGGTCATAACCATATGACCATATATATGACCATATGACATATGGTCATAACAATGAAAGTACAGAATATGGTCAATCCTTGGAAGTATGGTCTTGCAGTTGGTAAAAAGTTGAGCATTCATTTAAATTCAATTTTACTCATTTTAATTTTTTGACCATTTGAATGTTGCCGAGTTTTGGATCACACACAAAAAAACTTACTGTACAAGTTTTATAGACATGTGCCAAACCTGGGCTCGATGGCTGTATAATAGAAAGTCTGCAACATATGAAAATGAATTTTGTGTCTAAAGTCATCATTTAAGTGTGGAGCAAATGATGCAATGTATGTATGTAGTCAGACTCCTCTATAGTCAATCTATGTCTCTGTCTCTCTCTCTCTTGGACAAACATGGGAATTCAGACTATTCCTGCTTGCTTTGGAGCCTTTAAGTGTTCCACTTTTTAATGAGAGGGTTATCTTTGTGTGGCAAGAATTTAACACTTTACTCTTCACAACAACTCCAGATAAATGGGAACCAGAAGAGGACAAACAAATCAAAAAGGCAATAAACAAACATGGCGACCATCAAGCCATGCACACAAAACTAACAAATAGGCTTATTGGGAGATTACAGACAAAAGTACTGTACCAATGTGTATGGAAATGACAAATTTAATAGGCTCTTAATGGTGTACAGACCAATAGAGGCTTGTTTGCAGATTAAATTCAATTATGAATGGCAGAGATAGTTTCAGCTCCATCTGCGATCTGTCAACATGTGTGAGCAAAGAACGATTAACGTGTACGGCTAAAAGTCATCACAAAAGTCATCATGGAATTTGTCACAGCTCTATACCACACATCTGCAAGACTGTATGAGGGATGTACTGCCTTGCATCTATAGGACAAATCGTTCTCAAAACAAAAAATTCCAAACATCATCAAAACTGTCCATTAAAGTGGAGTGATGGATGAATCACTCTGCTCGTAAACGAAGGATCTGAATTAAAATTCAAAGTTCTACTTCAATGATCCATTCATTAACAAAGGTCATTTAGTACGACCAAAGGTCAAGAAAGGGCTCTTACTGATTGTGTTAGATTCACTTAGCATGAAGTTATAACATCGCACATCGACAACCTGGATGTAGCTCTCTATATGATTCTGAAAATGATATATTGTATCAAACTTACGATGTATATGGGTCAATCCATGCCAAATCAACAGATTTTTGGGTCGATTCCACGTCGACCCTCTCAGAATCGCCTGAAATTGATATGGTGTCTTGCCATATGTCTCAAAGGATGAAATTGGGCAAAAAAAAATTTTAAAACTTTTTGGTTGCTAGGATACGGCCCCGCCTAGCAACCAAATCCAGATTGCATTTTAAGAGCCCTAAATTTGTGTCAAGTTTGGAGGCATCTTTTGCATAAATGTAAAGTATTTTATGTCTGATATTGCAGATATTGTGGAAGACATGTGACCAGTCTTCAAATATAGCTAACTTTGAGGAAAATTTACGGTCTCAATTTTTCGTAACAAGTAATTAAAATGGCAGAAAATGAGATAGGGGCCTTTTCTGGCCCTACTTTGAGTGTGCTCTATAT
>JAIPMN010006232.1:0-20103 GCA_020650975.1 Apostichopus californicus
GTATCGCCCCGAAGCAGAATGCAAATTGTAAAAGTTTTCAAATTTTGTAGCAAGTTCTCTTCATTTCTTGAAATGAAACTTGCCCGGTCACGACTACATCGACAGAAGTCAACACTGTAATCGACAAAGTTTCAATTCAAATAGTATCAAAAGTTTACCAAAGTCAACTCGAAAAAATGGCTTACTTTTTTACCTCAATATCTGGGACCAAAATAATAAAGGTGGACGACAAATTCCACTTCCTGAACCGGATATTCCCGTAATGAACCAAACCACGGATCGGGATTTCTCTCCCCGCACACCTGGACGGAACAACTTACCTCTTCAATTTCGAATGAATCTTGAAAAACGTTGCCGAGATCTCTTGCAATCAGACTATCTTTAATGGCAGCCACAACGTCCTCCGATTTCAGTGAGTCTGTAACAGTAGGAGCGGCTCCTTGCAACCGTACCAGCTTGCTGAGGTCTCCTTTGACGATCTTGTGCGAAACCGCATCCGAGCGCTCTTTGGGAATTTCTGGTCGGGACTCCGATAGGGGAGGATGAAATGATGATGGTGGACAAGGTGACTTCGCTCGCAGTTGGCTCTCCAATTCTTCGTCGACTGTATCTAGATTTGGGTTGGCCATCTGTAGCCTTTTGGCTTTTACTTTAGGTTTTCGGAGTTCCACATTGTTACGTTCGGACCAGTCCCCGGAACTAGCTATGTCCGATTCGTAGTTGTCCGACGTGAAGGAATCGTCCGAGGAGAGTAAGGATTCTTTAGAGGCTTGCTTGGACAAACCTGGATGACGTCTCGACGACAGGTCGTTGGATGATGACGGATTTATTGGCGACGGATGTAAAACTTGATGGTTATTTCTCCTAAAGTTGTAAACACCGTTCGAAAATTCACTGAGATGACCAGCATCGGGAAAGGACGGCAGTTGCTCCGACTGAGGGAAGCTCTGGGGGGAACCGACACGAGGTGAGCCAGAATGAGGGGAACCATAAGGAGAAAACTGCACTCCTGAGATGTGCAGCTGCTTCCAGAGAAACCTTTCCAGACCTCTCAAACCTCCAGTTAGACAAAAATCTGTAGCACAGAAAAGAAGAGAAAAAAAAATTAAAGACGAGCTGTTAAAGAAAAATACACAGGGAAAACATACAGGGTTAAATCTTAACGCTCGGGGAGCAAGCAGGCAGACATCTCATCTCAACTATAAAACACAGGGAGATTCATGGGGTGATAGCATAGCTTGTGTGTTACAAGAATTATGGGGCGTGGAGTGTCATAGTTGTAAAGAAAGAAAAAACGGTTCCACAAAACTTTTCCGGATATAACGATACGATCATATCGGCTGCCCCAGTTCCTGCGTAAAGAAAGCAACAGTATAAAATAGGAACACTTGGGATTCTTAAGGTATTCCACCCTCCCATCCCTCTCTCTCTACCCTAACAACATAAACCACAGAAACAAAACTGCCACTTAGATCTGCAGCTACGTATCCTATTTCAATGATAGCATGAAAAGCAAAAGAACTTTGGTATTAATTCCTGCCCCCTCCATGCTCTCCGCACATCGCCAGAGAGAAAAATAAAGAGGGCGTTCCACACTTTGTGTATGTCAGGCTGTCGCAATCTTCCTTACCGTAACCCCTATTTCTCTCTCTGACCTCCTGTTGATATTTATCCACGCTAATGCCCGTTGCAGACGATTCTCTCTCCATGAATCTTCTGGGAATCTTATCGAGGGGGTCGGCAGTCGTGATGCCGAATCCCAACTTGAGCAGGAACTCTTCGGGGTCGTTCACGACATCGAGCAGCTCGGCGACGCTGAAGATAAGAAGAATCCAGCAAAATCTTGCATTATATTATGTGCGCTCAATGATGTTGTGTATATATATATATATCATTTATTTGCATTTATGGAAACATGCAAGAAGTCTTGTGTATCTGTGACGGGTTTCACATGCTCACGGGGAGGGCGACAGCTCGTCAAAGGGGGCCAACCTGTCTCTGGGTAAAATGGACCCACGGGACTTCAATAGTTAGTGGTCCTAACCGAGCCGCTGGGCTGGGCTTGTGACATTAAATGCATCCTATTGACAATGGGTCACTTTGTTTACAGATTCAGAGTACCATAGCCCTAATCGTGTAAATTGTGCTTTTGGTCTGACGATCGCACACTGGCAACTTTGAAATGACAAGGAAACGTTATGTACCAATTCTGTTTTAGTATCTGCGTAATTCAAATTTTAGTTTGAAGTATTTAGCAGGGTAAATTCTTAAGGATATTTCCTGGTCACATTTGGGTTTGGTTTGTATGAACGGCAAATTTGGTCGTCCAAAAAGCATGTACCGAAATAAAAGAGGATGACGAACATGTACACTGTAGCAGCGATGCGCATAGGTTTGGCAAACAGAACACTAGCTTTGGACAAGTTAAAGTCCCCTTCCATTGGATCAGGTATAAGTATCTCCAAATTGATAGAGGGTGGTACCTTTTTTACCTGTTTTGGGAGTATTTCAATTTGAAATCCAAACATGAATGTAAACAGCCGGTCATCTCTGATGATCAGACTACCTTTAGAAATGTTCCCCGTTCAGGGCTTAGGTAATTTGTATCCTCTCATTCATACCCGATGAAGAGAAATTCCTGTTCTAATATCTAGTATGTTAAGAATCCCAAAAAGCTGGCTTAGCATGACTATTTCACTCAATTTAGTAAAATTCTTAATACAGCAATGACATGGGGCGTATCGGGTACTATTGCTTTCTGGTACTCAGGGATGTGCCCACGCTGGGCGGCACTGGGCGGCCCCGCCCAGCACTAAAAATTACCGCCCAGCACTGTCTTAAAAATCGTGAATCCAGCCCAGCACTCTTTTCATCTAAAATCCCGACATTCTTTCAAATTTAACATAAATTGGGCCTAGCCTATGCCAAAATCATACAGACTAATAATGCATCAGTTACGCATGCGAGAAATTTACTTATGGTTCTCAATCGGTCCCTTGTAAATCTCTTTGAAACAAACTAATAACTTTTACCAGGTACGTAATATATTTCACTAAAAAAAAATGTAAATTGTTGGCAAAACTAGTACAGTACTTGTGTATGTGCTTAAAAAGCTACGCAAGTGCCAGCATTTGGTATCTGAGCACCTTCAAAAATCAAAAAATTTCTCAAAGGGGAGGGGGACACCCCCTCCCCCAGGACGGCGAGCAGTATACCTGGCACTCAGGAAATCCTGGGCACATCCATGGGTACTTCAAACTCCATTTAATTGCTACCCAGATACAAAATCTACCAATATTCTGCACACCTGCTCTGGTTGTATTATACACATATCCCTTTTTGACTGACTGTTGGCATAACAGAGCAACAGTGCTAATAGGTTACATAGTGCTTTAGACTCAATAAACGGTGCAGTTGTTGTGAGGAGACAGGTAAGTGAGGAATCGTCAGCACTGCAGCAAAGGCTCTGATTGTCCCTAACAGTATGTATTGTGGACACCCAACAGCAATTATAGATGTACAATAGTAGTTGGAACTAGGCTCATTTCCAACCTTTTATAGTTCTATTTTCAGCCATCCGGTAGAACCTCTTATGATTCCATACAGAAGTAAAGAGTTCACACAGGCACGGACAAAAAGAGCTATTACCACATGTACGTCAAACCATATCTATTCATAGATAGTTCATTGGGACCTTTGTTTGGGGGTGGAGGGGGGAGGAAAGCTTTCAAGCTACTGATTGGTTCAAGTACGGGAAACTACGTCAAGAGAGTCAGAAAAACTGGTTGTTTACTGTTAAACTTTGAACTTAAAATCTGTTCCAAAAGGCCAAAAGTTGAATACATTGAACTGTCTCTGTGAACGACAAATAATACAGTTTATGGGTTCGCCCTTGACACCACAATGGGACTTAAGTACTGAGGATATTATAGATTTGTTCAAAAATTGCTATCTCTATTGTTACATATTCTATGGAGTACCTCTTACATGCTATTTCTGACGTATTTACTATTGAATTGGAGCATACAAATTGCGCACATAAATTGCTGGTTGCCATATTCCCAGATCTTTTCAAGTTATTAATAGTGCAATGGATATTGTTTTCAGTCCGACAAAAGACAGAGGCACAATTTACCATCGTAGCTTTCCTCAACAGTTTTTGAGTTGACAATAAAGATTTCAGTCAAAATTCTCAGAATACTGGATATATATATGCTGGGATACATACTGATATTCAAGACGGCTTGTGCATTGAGTACATACCAGTAAATCAGTGTGTTTTGGTCCATATTTCAGACAACGTAAAACCACAGAGACTTGAAAGAGCTTGAAAAGCTCATGCATGCTCAGTGACTTCGTTTTCGTCTCAGAGGGAATTAAACAGCATTAAGTATCCCCCAAGTGGGATACACCCATAAAACATGTATATAATATGTATACATACTGATATTGTGTGAAACAACACATCTTGCCACTTGAATACAACATTTCATTACTTTCCCTTTCACTGGAGACACACCCAAATGTGTATTAATTAGCTTTAACAATTAAAAGGATGACTTAAGTCACAAAATCAATGTTGATATGATGCAGATCATTTAGACAACAGCTTTTAGTCCAGGTTGGACTTTTATATAGTATTTGCTTTTTTTTTTTATTATTTGCGTTTTATATAGCGCTTTACACCAGCGATATTTCTCAAAGCGCTTTACAGACGTTATATTACCCCTGGTCAATGATAACCTGTCCCAGAGACCATCCCTCCAGTCGGCAGCAGTTATATACTGCACCTAATGACAATTTACCTCACAAGTACCCATTTAACCCCTGGGTGGAGAGAGGCAATTGAGATAAAGCATCTTGCCCCAGGACACAACGTAATGAACTAGGCAGGAATCGAACCAGCAATCCTTGGATCACGAGTCCGACGCCTTACCCAATTGGCCACCACTCTCTACAGCTATACAGTACCACTTTAAGTTTTTTGAGAAATGACCCTTTAAACAGCTGGGGTCCATCTATCAAAGTGACTGGATCATACAGTCTAATACACAGACCACTAGGAAACTGTAGTACTGAATCTAATGAATTAATATTGTGTGATGGGAGTTTAATATCTCAAAATTAAGCAGACTTGACACAGCTGGTTTGTTTCAATTTCCAAAATGACATAATCATGATCTTCCGCGTTCTCCAGTAGATAATGAGATATTTTTTTGGTTCAGAGTATTTCTTCTCATCGTAACACAGACGGTGCAATGCATTTAATGTTCTGATAATCAGCCTTACTTGTTTCAGCAACATCAAACACATGTCCTTGATTGTTCAATGTAAAGTAGGTTAGGTCAATGTGCATATAATATAAAAGTGTGTTAGGATAGGCAATACCGAATGTCAGTATATTCAATGCCAATATAAGTACTGTTAAACATCTGCTGTGACATTAATGTGAAGTACCTGTTGCTCATGTGATCTACAAATTTATCTTTCCTGATTTACTTGATTTAATCATAGATCTCCAAATCTTAAAGGCATTTAAGACTCGCCCCAAACAGCGTCCCGCCATCTTCAAAAAGTTAACTTTCCGTTGCTTGCAAGTGAAGTTGTTCTCTTGTCGCTACAAAATGCAGACAGTAATGAAACGTGATACCTTGTTATCTTTAGCTGGACCTGAGATGTCCATCGCTGTAACGCTTGTACACTGTGTTGTGGATATTGACTGCAGCTACAGTATATGCCCTGATTGCACACTTGTGTCTAATTACCGTCTGTGGCAAACTGTGTGTGTATTTTCTGGGATCAATGGTGGTGTCTAACTTCTGTTACACCTCATTCGAAACTAGGTCAGATTACCGGCAGTAGACATTTCTTTTGCGAGAGTCTTCACACCCTTTAAGTTATATGAATGTTTTCTTCTATCTACTAACTGCCAGGTGACTGGTATCACTTCCAATCTTCTAACAACAGTAATATTTACAATGTGGTTTAGGCTACCAAGAAATCGTCTTTATTATGCATATGCGACATTTATCCTTTCCTATACACTAAAGGTCAACAATGTATACTACAACACGTACAATGACAAAGTTCACATCAACGCTATTATTGTAAAAACTTAAAACAAGCAATGTGTAGAGAAATGTACAAAGGCCTTCAGGTAAGCACCGCATTAATAAATGATGCTGTACAAGAAGAAGACATCAACCCATGCAAACTGTTTTGAACACTGGTTTCCTGACCTTCATGAGAAAATCCATTATACATCAAAAGTTAGAAGTTCTGAGTGGAATAAGAGCTATATTTTGAGAGTTTCTCAAACAGATAACTTCCATCAAATTTTGATCCCCTTTTTGATCAACGTTTTGAAAATACATCAATCGGCAGACGAACATTTCACATCTTTGTCCTAATCCTAGTCTTCTGCACGATCCAAATTTCTGATTTATTTACAAACCTTGATCTCGAAATTGTCCAGTAAGTTGTTTGTAAACACAACTTTGAAAGTATCAGCCATTTTGTATAATTTCTTTCTCATCTTGGGACCTTAAACTTTCACATAATTGTTGGAACCCTGTTCATTTTAAAGTAAGAAGGCTTCAAGAGACAACAAACGTTTACTTCTCAAGATCTCTCTCAAGTGATCAACAACAGAACAATAATCATAAAAGACATAAATATGATGCAAGAAAAGGGGTTATGCAAAATTTGAACAAACAAATGCAAAGGGAACATTACAATTGAAACAAGGGGTTATGACCACAGAATTTGAAAAATCAAATGGGGGGAGGGGAGGGGGGAGGAGAGTAGAAATTGGAGGAGGGGAACAGAAGAAGCTAAATTTCAGAACATATCAGAACAAATCCAACATATCCAGAACATATCCAATATTTGTTTTGAATTGATTTTTTTTCTTATATAGCGCTTTACACCAGCGATAGGTCTCAAAGCGCTTTACAGACGTTATATTACCCCTGGTCAATGATAACCTGTCCCAGAGACAATGCCTCCAGTCGGCAGCAGTTATATACTGCGCCCAATGACAAGTTACCTCACAGGTACCCAATTAACCCCTGGGTGGAGAGAGGCAATTGAGATAAAGCATCTTGCCCAAAGACACAACGTAATGAACTAGGCAGGAATCGAACCAGCAATCCTTGTATCAGGAGTCCGAGACCTTAGCCAATTGGCCACCACACTCTCCCAAGCTATAATATAATCCAGTCAGGGTAAAGACACCAAATCATCAGTTATCATATTGGGATAATAATTAAGATGGTTGGCTGTAGGGTCATGTTAATGGTACTAGCCTAACGGTGTAGGATCCTTTACCAGTCGCTTCAAGAAAACTGAACGATTACTGAAATAATGGATGTCATTGCCACCCCTGTCTGCAGTGTTCAAACACACATGGTTCAATCATTTATGAACCAAGCAATTCAAACATGTTTCACAGACAAGCACGGTTTCAGCACTCCTGTATACATAACACAAGGTTAACAACAGATCGTGTTAGTCCATCATCACACTCACATCATTTAAAAGTCTTTTCAAACAATATAATTTTTTTATTTTCTCTGCTATAATTTAAACAGTAGCACAATATCATAGATACACTCTTTTAATACGTAGAACACAATTACACCTAACGCATGACTTAAAGCGACTGGATTTTATACAGACAATTTGGAAAATTTATCTACAGTTCTGACAGCTAGTGGATGGAGATCAACCATGATTTTGTCTTAAGCTTCAAGTAGTTCATAATCGAAGCTAGCATTTCTGAGGGGTGGTGGTCTGGTCAGTAGAGACTTGTCCTCCTTCAGATTCTAAGTCGTTAATACCTACACGTTTGCAGATTGCGAAATTTAACAGATAATTCGTACATCATACCTATCAATGATTTAAAATATACTAGTGCCCTTTTTTACTTTCACATAGGGGAAAAAACCATACAAATGTTTTAGTGAAGAAGCATTGAAAATGATTTTACATATTTCCTTTATTTCTCCTCTTTGACATATAAACTTTACTTAGTTACGAAGAAAAATAAGAAAGCCAAAAAAAAAAAACCCCAAAAAAACCCCGGAACGTGATCTATGCACTAGTAACCGCAATACCCACCGCTACTTTCCCACTTTATAACTTCACGAAGAAATAGTAGACGACATGGCTGGTATTATCTGGTTTCACATTAAAGCTTACTTCCTTCCTTCCTTTAGAAAGCCATAATTTCTCCAAACAGCTTTGCACTTTTTTGGTAATTCACATCAAAATGCTGCAAACATTCAAAGGAATGCACTGAACATTTCTGATGTGCCAACATTGAACAAACAGCTGGTACAAAAGTTTGCACAGTCGGTTAATTTTGGCCTTTCTTTGGGGTGTGAGGAACAGGAATTAAAGTCCCAATTATCCTGTTTGCTGATGAATTTCGGGAAACAAACTTCCGAAGTAGATTCAATGTTTCTTATTCTAAATGCACTCTGGTGGGTTTGATGGAGAAAAGCTGTCGCAATCGAAAGAAAGAGGTTTATTTTTTGTCGCCCTTATGGCGCGGACGATTTACCGTAAAATAACTGCGAACGCCCACGTCAGCATGTTCTTTACACAAATGTAAACAAAATAGTCTACACATGCGGCCCGATCAAGATTATAACAAAGTCCTATACTCGTATCATCCACTATTTACAATTCCAGGGAGGAAACGTCTGAAAACGCCTATTTATTCATTGCAATGGAAGGAAATGACACAATTTCGCAAGGTACATCGGTATGACCGAGAGAAAGATACAAGAGCAGGGACCTACGACAGGCTAGCCACAAAGTAAAAGTAAGCCTAGGCCTAACGGTCGTTAGCAAATAAGAGAGATTTGATTGGCGCATGATCACTTGGTCGGGGCTTGCAAATTTTGATTGAAGTTTGTAGAATCTACAGACTCGTTAATAAATCTGGCGAATTTTATTCAGCTCAAAATTTTGAACGACAGATTTAACTCAATGAAAAATAATGAATATTGATATGAAAATTGCATAGAACGGTGTCATTTTCACGGAACTTTTAGTGCAGAAAGCTGGAAAGGTCGAAGTTAAAATTTGGCAAACACGTACTGAGACTTTAACAATATTGAAAACTAGAAAGGAAGTAAAATTGCAGTTTAATATCAGCTCGGTTTAAAGAAACAAACAACCTTATGTATCAACCCCACATTTTTTTTTAAAAAGCAAAAATTGACTTTACACTGTCGGCCAATGGAACCACACTACAGATTCTTGAATGTCTGAATTTCTCCCCTACCTCACCCCGCCCCCCTCCTTCCTGTCCCTCTCCTCAGCTCCTCCAAAGAGCACAAATACCATCTCAAGGGAAAACAGAAAATATGTCCAAAGGTGGCACACACCCTTAGGCATTGCAAACAGCAATATAACCCACCCTTATTGCAGTGAGGTGTTACAGTACATAAGAAATTTACACCATTGAAACGTAGAGACAATTAATGAGGTCATACAGAAAAAAAAATTATAAAAAATAGGGAATAGCATGGAAAAGAAGGGTAACTAGGGCCACAAGTAAAAATTGTCAGATGTTGATGTGACGAGAAAGAACAAAGTTACACTTTATAGTCAAGTTTTTAATACGGGCATAACAAGTATAGGACAGGATGGGAAGAAAGGGGGTGGGGAGAGAAAGGAGAAAGGGAGGACAAGGGCATAATGACGAAGGGATTGTCATGGGGGAAGGGTGGAGGGAGGAGAAATGTGTAAGATATTTAATATAACATCATAATATACTACTGTTGGTGAAAACAAAATGGCAGCCTTTTGTTCAACTTCACCCAAAACAATAAAGTCAAATATTTGCCTAGAAGTGGTGGTATGTGTTATGTGTGTGTTTTCTTTTTAACTTTTACTGTTTCTCAACCTTGACACCTGAGTTGAAAAGTGTGTATATCATATTTGACATTTTGGGAAATGTACATACACCTACTATAGAGTGACTGTTGAAAACTGGCAACGACATTCCACAAAACACAGCGTCGAAATAGTTGTATGTTTATAAACAAATGCACATTGAGGGAACTCTACTTAATACACAGCACATTCATAGGGACATTTATTAAACACACAGCAATTAACAACAAGGTAAACATTCCAATCGTTCTCAGCAACAACAGAGAAAAGAGGAACGAAAACAGAAATGCAACAACAGACAAATGTTTAACAATAATGCTGAAAGACTAGTACTCATCTCACAAGAAAGCTTCGAAGGCAACTAAAACCATCAAAAAGTTTCGAAAAAGACAAACACTTACGCTTTGTGTAACACCCTTTAAAAAGCTAGATATTTGGAAAAAGAGTTAAAAAATGAGTTTTAAAATGGGAAATTGTCACATGCACATACCGTTATTCTTAGTGAAGAAAAAGTGTTTGCTTTTCACCTCAAAGATACTAACGGAGAAAGAAACAATTTTCCGATTCAAAAGCTTGGAAGATTCCTGCCATTGTAAAGCTGTTCAAAGTATCTTTTTCAATTCGTCATATTTGTCTTTCACCCCAAAAAATCACCTCAAAAATGTAAGACACTACAAAAGAATAGCTCAAGCTTTCAGTTTTGATGTTTTATCGTATATACAAAAAAATCTAAACTGCAACCCTACAGTATGCTCAACAATGCCAATTTTTGCAAATTATTCTTCAGCATGACCGATTTGGCATTTTGATAGGTTTATGATATGACCACGTATTCCACCAGTCAGTGCTTGCTCATCCCCACCCCAATAAAGTGCTTAACGAGAGCCTCTCGGCTGTGGATTTTTTTTTTCCCCTTTGTTTTTGCCATACAGCATTGTGATGTGCTATCTATTGTTCATATTTAAGGAAATCAGGACAAAGGAGGATAAAAAATAATTAATGCATATCAATTAAAAATTTTGAAATAAAGATTACACCTACAGGGGATATTATATTAGCTAATAAAACACAAAGTAACTATTTTGACTGCATCAGTCTACTGGCACCGTGGCTTAATGAGGAGCAAAAATTTGTGCAAAAATGCTCCGTTAGAAATTTGTAAACAGAGTAATCCAGGCAATTAGTATTAAACAGACCATATAAGCAAAACATTTGTAACCCTCCATATGGACAGGGGAAAAAATGAGGGGAAAATAATGAGGGGAAATGAATATACCTTCTGGAATATCTGTGGGTAAAAGGGTTCATCAAAATTAAAGTGTAAAATATTTTGGAAATAAATTTTCATGGGATTGTGAAGGAGAGTGGATAAGGCTATACATATGGTGACTGTACGATACGTAGATAGTCTAGGAACGACATGAGGAAAACAGTTGATCTCTATTTACATAACAGCTATGTATAATACACATTTTGAACTGACGTATGAAAACTGCAATGAGATATTATAAAAAAAACACATGAACGTGGCAATAAATATTGGAAGGAAACGAGCAGAAATCGCCGAACAAACCTTGAGACTGACTTAAGGCTCAGTTCGGAATCCAAGGAACTCTCCCAACTTTCAGTTTGCTTGAACTGTTCACGTTTCCATGCGATGAACGGTGATGATATAGGTGATGTGTAATGTGTGTGCTCGGGGTTAGTCGGGCTTTGCACCAGATGCGACCTGCAGGTCACAACATATCGGAAAAGGATTTGCAGAGCTAAGAGACTAAAAGCAGGTTCCCAGGGTTATGGCAAAGAGTTCAAAAGGCACCATAGGAGGAATTTTTCAAGCATCGTTGCGGGTCGGGGGTTTCGTTTGCATCAGGTTGCGTTTTCATTTAGATTGGCGTAAAATCGAGAACCGTGTGGACACTTTGGGTGGTAGAATGAGAAGGGCATTGACCGGAGGGGCCGGTCATAGCGGGCGCACAGTGTTAAAATGTTACCAACTGGTTCATTCTAGACACGGTAGAACAAGAGTGCTGAGGTAGTGGGGAGATAGGTAAGCGAGGATCAAAGTAAATTTCTATTGACCATCTGATTCACAACTGATAACGACTTTTAACGTTCTCCACCCCATAGGTTTAGTCTTTCTTTCCGCCCGAAAAGAGGACGACCGATATTTAGGAGAGGGAGCAAACTACTTTAGGATATGGCTTAAAAGTGTTAAATGATGCTGATTTTGTTTTCCCTACTTTTTCAGAAAAAAGGGGGGCTGAAGAGGGTTTGGACTTTTACGGTACCCACTCAGTCTTGATTTTGATTACCAACATGGATCTAATTTGAATATTTTATGCATCACACTATCGACATACTTCAAGGTATTAATTTGAATATGCAACCCTACTGCTTTAAAAACATTATGAAATCGAAAGAGGCTGATTTTTGGGACTGGAATTCATGACAACTCGTCTGTTTTTTTTGGTGATTGAAAAAAGTGGAACAAAATCTGAAAATCAAATATTGAAGATGCTTTTGCACTTGGTGGTCTATCTCTATCTTTATATGGGCTTAAAATGATTTATAGTTGCTATTATTGTGTTAAGAGGGTATTCCAGTGGCAGAAAATATGATTATTGTCTTAAAGAGTAAAATACCTATCTTGATATCCTGTTCCTTACTCAAGATATGATTTAATGTAACCTGTTTCGGCTAGCTAAACACTTGACTCTCTATCAGGTGGTCTATGATGTTATCACTCTAGATGTTTTTTCCAACAGCTTTAGTGCCTTTTAATAATCTGTTTGTACATAATTTATCCTTAAAATGTAATATCTATTGAATGTTTGCTTAGCTGTCAATGTTCTCTGGAATTTTATCATTTTTTTCATTTTATTTTATTTTATTTTTCATTTTATTTTATTTTATTTTTCATTTCATTTTGTATCATATTATTTTCCTGAGTTTTAAGTTGAGTTAAATATTTAAAACTTGAAACAGGAACATTTTCAGCTGGAATTGCCATAATGACATCATCATGCCGTCCGTTGTTGCCAGATGCAATCGCATAAATATCACCAAATTTTGAAAAGAGCACTATGACGATGTGATTTTGACCGATACACGAAGGACATTTCATTATTTGTTCCATTTTTGTGTTGTTCATCAAACAACTTCAGCTACCGGAATATCCTGTTTTTCAAAGTTGATTTTTTTTCAAGTTGCAAGGTTGACTTATCCAAATGGAACTACCAAATGGAACTCTCAACTTTTTTGGAGGACCAGAAGATTTTGCAGCTGGAAAATGACTAAAAAACCCAGTGATTCGGGGAAGAAATGTGCAGTGCTGTGGGTATCTGAGTTAGTGGCAACCCCTCTTAACCAATCACGAGTGGAGGATAACTACCGATAGTGGACCCGTTGCCATGGATACTGTGTGAATAAAAACCATGCCTCTTTTGAAATCTCTTGCAAAAGCCATGCAGTGATAAATATGGGTAGGGATAACCCCATGGTTACCAGGTTTTTGATTTTTCGGGAGCCACAAGCTTACCTGTCTCTGCAAAGCCACTTCACTCTCGCTCTACCCTGGTAAACTTTTTTTTGAACGCTGTACAGCCTCGGTGACCGATCACCACGAGTCAACCACTTTTTTTTTTTTTATTTCTCCCGCCCAAAAGTGCAGCAGGAATGGGACGGTGATTTAGAGAATTTCAGTACCGTTCAGAAAAATTAATGTGAAGCATAGATGTGAAGCATAGATTATTTGGTTATGAAAATTGCGGGGAGGCCAAACAATGAAAATATACAAAATTAAAACATTTTTCTTCAATTGTTTATCTAATTTGATTTTTCTTAGAAACTGGCATTTTATCAAAGTTTACTGAACTGTATTGACCTTACAGTAGAAAACTACAAAGAAAGTCAAAGACACCACCGAGGAGAAGGAGGGGGGGGGGGGGAACAGAATGTCAATATCCAAAGTTAACCAAATTAAACTTTGATTTATTCTAGTAGTACAGATAAGTTAATGCAACCTGAACAACCCTGAAAGCAGCAACTTTGTTTTAAAATCACTGTCTGGTGTCCCTTTCTTAAGACGTTTTGGTCGTTATTTAAGCACCGTCTTTTGAAAAATACACATTGGCAGTGATGAAAAATTTCCCAAGGAAAGTCCTATATCCGAATGGTAATGGTTACGTTTCCAAGCAAAGAGAGTTATAAAGGCAAAAAGTGAATGAAATACTAAACCAGAAAAGTACTTAGGAAGAAAATATCCTACCAGGAAATCTAAAGAACATATATATATATAGGAGATTACAAATTACATATGTGAAATATTACAAAGTGTGGAATACCAAATTGTTTTATAATAACTTACTTCTCTTTCACAGAATCTTGTAGAGTTTCCTCTGTCAGGGTTCGTGTGAGTTTTTCATTAGTGGAGGTAGCGTCATCTGAAAAACTGTTTTGTTTCGAGAGAGGATCTGAAAGGTGAACCAAATAAATAAATGGATGGATGGATGGATGGATGGATATATGGATGGATAAATAAATAAATAATATTAAAAATAAATAAATAAATAATATTAACCGCTTGTTGGAAATGACTTTTAAGCCCTCTAAATGGTGTGTAGACTCGCGCACAAAGAAACGTCTCATGCTGGTAATCTGACCTAGTTTCGAATGAGGTGTAACAGAAGTGTTAGACACCACCATCGATCCCAGAAAATACACACACAGCTTGCTACCGTCGGTAATTAGACACTAGTGTACAGTCAATACATACAGCTACGGTCAATACCCACAGCACAGTGTACATAGCAGTGATGGACATCTCAGGTCTAGATAAAAGATAACAAGGTACCACGTTTCATTACTATCTGCATTTTGTAGCGACAAGAAGAAAACTTCACTTGCAAGCAACAGAAAGTTAACTTTTTCAGAGCGCGGCACGCGGTTTGGGGCGAGTCTTCAATGCCTTTAAGAGGACCGTTTGGCTAGTTGACAAAGATTATGAAGTAAATAGATGAGGAATGTCTGTTTTCTATAATTCAACACAACTTAAACAAGCGTGCAATTCTTGTAGATGAGTAAGTCAGAAAGGGCTAACTACCAAAATCCCTTTTAAATGGGTAGTCTGTGAGTTGGTTACTTTCCTTTATATCCAGGACAATCATTAACTACAAATAATGCTTTTTCTGGCATCTTTTTACTTTTTGTTGCATACAGAATACACAAAACAGTCTGCTACACTATCCATATAAGCATGAGCTGCATAATACCTTACAAAACTATCTTATTAAGTACTTCTATCTGACATTTCATCCAGTAGATCACAACATTTGCCTTCTACTTTGAGGGGGGAGACTGCGGCAAGTATAAAGCATTCTCATTGGTGGAGTTTGGAAGCTGAGCTCTAGTACACTGACACAACACAAAAAGCTGTATATTTATTTTCTCAAAAATTTATCTTTAGTTATTTTGTCGGCAGGGTAAAAAAGAGGGAGGTGCATTGTTTAACTTAAAGTCTTATGTAGAAGACAGAAAGAAAAAAATACATTCAGCACAAAAATAACTGTTTAACAGTCATATCAGGTCCTATTTTGTGCTTACATGGCCACCTGTGATGTCATAGCAGCAACAGAAAGGTAATAAAAACAAGTTAGTAACACTTTCAGTGTTAGACATTGTTATAAAAACTTTATCAATTTAATAAGAAGCCATTTGAATATCATACTACCTCTGCCAACAACAATAAAAACTAAGTAAAGATGAACCATATTAAAATTTAAGCTACAAATTTTTTAAAAGGGGTATACTGTATTCCACCAATGCAAACATTTGACATGTTTTTTAACTAAGAACTACCTGTAACTACATACTGTAATAAGTAGGTTTTAATGGAACTGTGTACAATTTTATTCAAGATGCAACAAGCCATAAAAAATTGTTACATAATTTGTTCGATAACTCAATACTAAGAATGTATATTATACGAGTTCTTGGTACGGCAAGAATGGACTAAAGATACTATAAAAACCACATTTTTTCCTATCTTCAAAGGCATTCTAAAAGCCATATCTTTTAGTTCTAACTATAGCAGAAAATGAATGATGGATGTTTAATGGCAGGTAACCTAATACACTATGCTATTTCCAGGTAACTGCACTTTTTATTCCCTCCTAATCTGGGATACAAGATAACATAGCGACTTGAAAGTCTAGAATTTCATTTGTCTTTATCAAAAAAAATATAAAATTGACTGACTTGCGGTTCAAAGTACTAATATTGTTGCATTCAATTTCAGTTTCATTAATAACCCATGATACATGACCAGGGGTGTGATTTCTTATTTCTCAATGACCTTGGCACCTCCAACTGTCAGTTGATGAAGCAAAAGAAAAAGGTATCATTCTTTGATCAATTGTAACTTCATTTTTAGTAATACTCAGTAGATTTTGTTGAAATTGATGGATTAAAAAATAAATAAAAAGCTGATTTGAAGCAACTGGGTTGTGTTTCATCACCATAGCAATGCCAGAAATTCAGACGACTTTGTGCAATGGTCTTTATATAAACCTGAAATCCGGACCCCAGAATGTTCAACAAAAAAACAGAAAGATTTGGCAGCATTTAGTTGTTAATGAAAGTCACAGATTCCTACCGAACATACAGAGTAGTCAGGGCCATACATGGTACATAGATCTGATTCGAATCTTAATATTTCTGTAAAAATGAAACCGGTCTTTGGGTCAGGCGTTGAATGCCTGTTGTTTAACACACCAACACAAACAAACAAGCGCACACACAGAAGGAGTGTCTTCTTGTTGAGATGTATCTAGTATTTAAAATGAAAATGCCAGCCATCTGCTTAAAGTTCATCCGTTTCGCGACACGGCGGCAGACATTTAGTTGATAACGAGAAGTAAAACGTTCCCCCCTTGCATATCACATAACTATAATCAAATGTCATCATTTTGGGATTTAAAGCATCCGTCCATAATTGATTTTGATAAAACATTCAGTACTCTTTGGATGCTTAAAAAAATCCCCAAAATATTTATCACTCATTTAAACTTGACTTAGAGTCAAAGCTGCATTTCAAACCTCAGAGGTAAAATTTAACAATTTTGTAAATTTTTCCACTTTGAGTGTGATCACTGCTTAGTAATGTGTTGGCAATGAAACGTGGAGAACTGCTTGTAAGCATTATTTTCTTTGTCCTTTAACTTTCACTTGTGGGGAACTTTTAATGCGGATATCACCCTAAGTTTGAATGATTGCAACTTTTAATATATATTGAAAATTTTTGGGTACAGCATTTCATATAGAAAATGTTGACCAAAGGGCAAAGAGCTGATTTAAAGGGTAACTTTAACTTACACCTGTCACTACCCACTGGGGTTCTTCCATTCTGTTGGCTCTCCACGAACGTTTGGTCTGCATCTGGCGTTACCGTGGTATCAAAAACATTGTTATCTAGCGATTCCTCCACCCACTGAGAGACGTTGAGACTGTCTTGTAGAGAGGAAAAAGTACTGGAAAAGGATGAAAACCCTGTTAAAAAAAATAAGAAAAAAAGACAATTTAGAAAAATCTCAACCAAAACATTCCATTTTGCATTGGAATTACTACAAATCTGGAAGCAGCATACTTAAAGGAGAGGTACAGTATGGTAGCATGAAACGTAATTCAATTCAAACCGCTTTAAGTCCAGCAAAAGAACTTAAAGGGTGTGAAAACTCGCGCACAAAGAAACGTCTAATGTCGGTAATCTGACCTAGTTTCGAATGAGGTGTAACAGAAGTGTTAGACACCACCATCGATCCCAGAAAATACACACACAGCTTGCTACCGTCGGTAATTAGACACTAGTGTACAGTCAATACATACAGCTACGGTCAATACCCACAACACAGTGTACATAGCAGCCTGGACATCTCAGGTCTAGATAAAAGATAACAAGGTATCACGTTTCATTACTGTCTGCATTTTGTAGCGACAATCTGAAGAAAACGTCATTTGCAAGCAACGGAAAGTTAACTTTTACAGAGCGCGGCACGCGGTTTGGGGTGAGTCTTCAATGCCTTTAAGCTTATGATGATCACTGCACAATCATTGAAGCTTTCACAACTGAACCAAACATATTTTTATAAACTTTGCAGAACAGATTAAGGGGAAAAAAATGTAACAGAACCTACTGTAGTAACTCCTTCTAACAATAATAATAATAAATGAGACTTATATAGCGCCAAATCAGTAGACAAATGTCACTGCTCAAGGAGCTTTACAAAGAAAGCAGATTAATTTACAAAAGAACAAGTGAATAGATGGGTCTTAAGTAGACTTTTGAAAGTAGAAAGTTTATAGCATGTTTGAATGTGATCTGGTAACTTGTTCCAGAGATAAGAGCCAGAGTATTCGAAGCTTCTATAACCATACAGTAGGTCTTCAAGCGTGGTTTAAAAACAGTTAAATACAGTTTGTTGGAGGAACGAAGTGTGCGAGTTGGAATATATGGCAAGAGAAGTTGCGACAGGTACACAGGCTGTTCCAGATGATGAGCACAAAAAAGGTGAGAAGAAGTAGTTTATACTGAATTCTGTAACAATTATTAAAACATCAAATCGCCATAGGGCCACAGAAAAATGTTTACCAACTATTGTAAGTTTAAGTTGATTTGACTGTGTATGTGAGAATGGAGATCTAGTTAAGAGGGGAGTGAAGTACATCACTTAACTAGATTGAAATCTATCTAATTATGTGTGAATGGTATATTAAATGCCTTTACACAAACGCTCGCATATTACAGAACGCTGAAATATGTAGGACATCACCCAATCAACTTTAGACTTATCTGACTGAATATAGTGAGGAAGAAACAAACAAACAATCATGACACACAACCAGAAATTTCAAAACGTTTCACTTGGAAAGATAGCTCGGATAAAGGTCTATGCATGGAGGCTTGAAGGCAGAGTTTTTAATACTTTTTAAGAAATGAAACCCAAGAAAGAACCTGGCCACGAAAACCAACAACCAAATGACTGATCGGCTCTCGACCCCGGTTCCCTTGCATTGAGACTCTGACTGTGTGATCACTGTGTGTATCACGATTCCCTTAGGAAAGGGGACAAATAATATACATGATCTTAGCGTTGTTCACAAGAAGGTGTTTATTATTGTGTACTGTATGTAAAGTTAACCTCAGTAGTTTTGTTCACATGAAGGTATGTATTATTGTGTACTGTTTGTAAAGTTGACATCAGTAGCCTTGTTCATGTGAAGATATTTATTATTGTGTACTGTATGTAAAGGTGACGTCAGTAAACCTTGTTCACATGAAGATATTTATTATTCTGTACTATATGTAAAGTTAATGCATTAGCCTTGTTCATGTGAAGGTATTTATTATTGTGTATATGTAAAGTTGACATCAGTAGCCTTTTTCATGTGAAGGTATTTATTATTCTGTACTATATATGTTAAGGTGACGTCAGTAAGCCTTGTTGACATGAAGATATTTATTATTCTGTACTATATGTAAAGTTAATGCATTAGCCTTGTTCATGTGAAGGTATTTATTATTGTGTATATGTAAAGTTGACATCAGTAGCCTTTTTCATGTGAAGGTATTTATTATTGTGTACTGTATGTAAAGTTGACGTCATTAGCCTTGTTCATCTAAATATATTTATTATTGTGTACTGTATGTAAAGTTGACGTCAGTAGCCTTGTTCATGTGAAGGTATTTATTATTGTGTACTGTATGTAAAGGTGACGTCAGTAAGCCTTGTTGACATGAAGATATTTATTATTCTGTACTATATGTAAAGTTAATGCATTAGCCTTGTTCATGTGAAGATATTTATGATTGTGTACTGTATGTAAAGTTGATGCATTAGCCTTGTTCATGTGAAGATATTTATGATTGTGTACTGTATGTAAAGTTGACATCAGTAGCCTTGTTCATGTGAAGGTATTTATTATTGTGTACTGTATGTAAAGGTGACGTCAGTAGCCTTGTTCATGTGAAGGTATTTATTATTGTGTACTGTATGTAAAGGTGACGTCAGTAAGCCTTGTTGACATGTAGATATTTATTATTCTGTACTATATGTAAAGTTAATGCATTAGCCTTGTTCATGTGAAGATATTTATGATTGTGTACTGTATGTAAAGTTGATGCATTAGCCTTGTTCA
>JAIPMN010006234.1:0-24460 GCA_020650975.1 Apostichopus californicus
GTCTTTTCGTAAACACGACGAGGAAAGACGTGCGAGGGAGAAGAGTCAATTTACTATTGTTAATTGTAAGGTTCATTAAACGTCCATTAGGCTCGAAGGTCCGATGAGAGACAGTTTGTAATTGCATCCCGAAGGTCAAATTAAGAGCAAGATAGAAACAAAAAAAAAGAGAAAAAAGTCTGGATTTTGAATCAAATATTGAAATAGCTTCCTCTCTAAAGATATTTGCACCCTAGGGGGTTGTTAATTAATAACCGAAATAGAGCAAAATATATCCGAAACGGGGATACTATGGGGATTTAAACAAACAGCGAGATCGAAAGGATTGTACGTTTTATCTTATCAATTACTCTACGTTTATGTTTCGTGAGGAGAACCTTATTGCTCAAGGGATGACTACACGTGCAATAGATTTACTGTACAAAATGTACTGTGTAAAGTACCCACATGAAAGGTCGGTGAAAGAATCATCATGCCTGATTAAACGTACTATGCACAGAGGTCATGCGGTATGGAAGGGACAAGCCACTTTTTTTTATTTGTCCTATAAGTAACTGCTTTATCCTTGACAAATAAATTTTCCTTTTTAAATTTCCTTAAAAGCTGACCTTTTAAGGGATCTAGCATTTTTCAGATCTTCTTGTACTGTTTACTTCTAGGAAGCAAAGATTCCAATTTTTTTCAAATTCTTTTAAAGCAGCTATTTGAGTTGATTTTGACAAAAAGTTTTGACAATAGTTCATTGATGAATATATGAATTCCAAAGAGAGCATATGAAGCTCAGGTGAGTACTTACAATAAGAAAACAATAAACAAACATTTGCTTGTCCATTAGAGCAACATAAACTGTAGGGGCATCTTCCATGTTCATAGTTTATAGAGTAACAGTGTACCAGAATGCAATAGGAACCATATATAATAATAATATTAATAATATTTGCTTTTTATATAGCGCTTTATATCAGCGATAGATCTCAAAGCGCTTTACAGACGTTATATTACCCCTGGTCGATGATAACCTGTCCCAGAGACAATCCCTCCAGTCAGCAGCAGTTATATACTGCACCCAATGACAAGTTACCTCACATGTACCCATTTAACCCCTGGGTGGAGAGAGGCAATTGAGATAAAGCATCTTGCCCAAGGACACAACGTAATGAACTAGGCAGGAATCGAACCAGCAATCCTTGGATCACGAGTCCGACGCCTTAGCCAATTGGCCACCACGCTATACCAGCAATGGAAGGTGAACTACCCTAGATAACTTGACACATTCTCAGATTTTGACCTCAAATGTACTTTGACCTCCACCAAATGCAATAGTGTTCCAGAATGCAGTATGATGTACTGTATGTATGCATCACACACAACAACAGTCTCAGTGGCTGTATCTTTCAAGAGATATGGCTGTTTACAAGCTTAGCAACACACTCTCTAGTCTCTCTTATTCACATCTCAGAACACAAGGAGGATCTGACCTGGCCAGGGTGATTAAGATAGTAGCGAGGACGCTCGGAGGAAACGAGCGACACAAGATATTCTGTTACTTGACATCATCACTCCCACATAAACTGGCAAAGATGTAATATTTACAAACGTACAAAACAAAGCCCTCGCTGGGCTTTATGTGATTGCATCATGTTCCTTCATTTGTCCTTGACCCACCATGCCTGCACAAATGTGGACACGTCCTGGGTCAGCTCTATTTACCTCTCTGGGGAAAAACAAGATCCTATTTTTTCCTTGCATTCTCAAAAATGAACAAGGCCTGTGACATACACGCACTATTGCATATGCGCAGTACGGGTAACCTCGACACACAACAATAGTTTTTAGGTCATCTGGAAACCAAGGGCACACTTCGTGCAGCTTCAAGAAGTTTACCTGTGGCCAAAACCTCTCCTCCCCCCCCCCCACCCCGCTCCCAATCCATTTCTCACTCAATCCAAACCCCTCTCTCCACATCTTATGTGTACTAATTGCTGTAGACAGGATGACTGCACGTACATACAGTACACACACACATTGTAATTTCACTGCTAAGGTTCAACTAATGATCCGATTTATGATGTGGCATATTTGGGTTCTTTTTGTGCTAAATTATCAAACCAAAGATGAGATGGACTCACCACAATCACGAAAGTAATTTCACTCAATTAGAATGCAGAAGTTATGCATAGATCTGTCAAAATGTTTCTAAAAATTCCAATAAAATGGCTAAAATGCAATTCCTGACCTCCATAAGCCTACAGTATTAAAATGTCCTTTTTACAGTATATATACTGAAGCAATTCTACAAGGTTTCTTGATGTGGCTTGAGAGAGTTGAGAGGCTCAAGAAGCAATCCATTAAAGTGATACACAATTTGATATTTGAACATTACAACTGTCAACTGCAGTGCACATTATGTACATGTATGTGTAACATCAATAAATACACATGAAAAGAACAGTATTATGTACAATCAACTGAAAGTCTTCAAAGACTAATGTAGGATTTGTTGCTACATCCTAGATTTTGGAATAAAATAAAATTTAATATTGAAGTAAATAAATAATTCCATAACCTTCCCCTCCATTTAATTCTGAAATTTAACTTGACCATCTAAAAACCAAAACAATTTTTCATATGAAACACCAACAACTAAAGCACATTAAATATGAAACAATAATATTCTGTACTCTAATCAATGACATTACATTGAAATAAAATGTTTCATAAGTTAACTATGAAATAGGATCAAATATCAGGACTCTATCGAAAACTATAAGCTACTTTAGATCAGAAAACGGTAAACTTTTATCTGGCAAAGTAACCCGGCTGTACGAAAACAACAAATCTACATTATTCCCTTTGAGTTGAACCAGGAGCATAGCGAGGAATTTGCCAAAGGAGGGGCGAAACTGTAGGAAAACTATCAGAGACGTAGATACGGCATTGCAAACTATCTAAGCGTAGCACCACCATTGGTTGGCGTGAAGCGTAAGAGAAAATTTTGGCAGAAAATGCCTCCCAGATCGCTGGAAATGGCACTTTCCAAGTCTTGTAAGTTGCATCCTAGCATTTTCTATTTTGATATTACTAGCGATATAAAAAAAAAAAAAAATGCTCAAGGGGGGGCGGCTGCCCCCTTCCCCCACCCTCTTGCCTACGCGCCTGATTTGAACGGTATGAACCCGAGCTAATTCTTCCCAAGAATATACCACAAAACATGAATGATCCGTGTAGTAATACCAAAGTATAAACAAATAGATGACCAAAAAAAAATGCTGAAAATAACTTCCCCTGCACAGAGTCACACTTGAATTGCCTTAATCGTAATTTGATTTAAATGGGGGAATGCTGTTTTGCCATCGAGACTAATTCAATTCAAACCAATGCCCTTTTCCTTTGTAACACATTCTTGACGTGAATGTGTCACATGACACTGTCCATATCAAAAGGGCAATCTTTTAACTGTCAGTCGGTTATTGGTTATTGCTAGAGGAGGTAAACTTAATCATGTTGCCCAAAATAGATACAAAGTGGAAGCAACCTGGTACTACATATTATTATTTTTTTCTTCTTTAATTTTGCTCCAGTGAAGCAAATCACACATGCAGTACTTGTAGGTACATGTATGTTCTTATAGGTACACATTGACTGAAGGAAGGCAAAGTGCAAATGATTATTTTTTTTTTAAAACTTCAAAGAATTAAACTGATTAAAGGAGTGTTAGCTCAGTGGTAAACGCCGGTGCCTTCCAATTATAAGGTCCCCAGTTCGATTCACCCCAAGATTAATGTTTGTCGTCCAGTTACAGATTTGTTGACAATTCATAATCATGGACGTTAAATATGAATGTAAGAGACTGACTTCGATCAGCTTGCGGCTTTGATAAGCCAATGAGGCTTCTTCACGAGTTCCTGCTTGCAGGAGGATCTAAACTACATACATATATACATACATACATCTGTAAGTGACACTTACAGTAGTCCTTAAGGTCATCAATATCGGCCCCAAATTTAGCCAGCTTTATACAGTACATTCCTTTTATTATCATTTTCTACAATGTTTGTTTCCTGGGATAGAAAATCCTCACTCTCCAAATTATGCACAGACATTTATCACAAAGATTCAATATTAGCCAATTAATTATATCTGCAAGCCAAAGAAGATAAGGTTACAAAGGGAGATAATTTTCACAATGATTTATATCAGAAGTCTATACCGATGTCTGTTCCAAAAAGGACGAAAACAGTCAGTAGAGTGGAGAACTCTGGTGTAACGATATTTCATCAGTTATTGAATTATGTATTTTTGTACAAGTACCTTTAGGTAAACTAAAAAGCTTTGTGATCGATCGCCATACAGTTTGCTCAAAATTTAAAATAACTATCTGACTAATTATACAGCAAGTGAGTCAAAATCTGTCTCAGATGTAAGTGAGAACCAATAAAGATTTGTAAGCGATCTCGGGCATCAACCATGTCATGGAGTATGAAGGTCAAGAAAGATGTACTTCTTGTGTTATCATCTTTACATATTTTCAGACATCGACTTAAATGCACTCTTTGTTGACAGTTGTACTTTTTGTCACGGTTTAAATGGCAGATATAGTTTTCTGATAATACTGCAACAATCAGCAATTAAATAACATACTGTATAGTGAGGGTTCTTGTAATGTGATGGTGTAGATGTTGCTTGCTTTGGGAATATCAAAACTGATACATTACGAATATTATAAGTACACGTTATATTTGATCTATGTATGGTATGGATATAGTATACAGAACACAGTAACTGGAAGCATGGAATAACTGGGAACATCCGCATTTTGGATATATATAAAAAAATGCTGTTTTATGTATGTATATAAATAAATATATTAGCTCACAAACTACCGTAATAGTAATACAGAATGCTATAATTTCACTTCACGTAGTGATGAAAATTTGCTATTTTTCAATACATTATGCATCCATTTGCACACATAAATGACTATACACTACTTATTACTGTAACAAGAATGTCTAGTTGTCAAATTTGTCATTTTTTTTTTTTTTTTGGGGAATGGAAATCTGGAGAATTTGGTAATTAATCACAAACCACCTATAAGTGTCTCTGAGGTTGAAAGGAAAAATACTGTAATCACATTTTGCGAAATGTCGTAATCAAATGATATCAGGGTGCTCTAGGCTAGTAACTTTGTAAGCTTTACGATGGAATCCAAACGCATCTAAAGGTCACAGAACTGTGAACCGTACCACACCTTAAGTCTTCAATGTTCTCGGTTCATATGTTGAAATAGTAATGCTGTGTCTGACATTTGATGCCCTACCGAACAAGATGAATTTAACAGCAAAAAAACACATTATAGATACTGCACACTGCATCTTCAGCACTACTGTAAACGTCTGTATGTAGTGACTGAGAGATGCTACGTTAATAATGCAAGATCCCAACACAATACTATAGAAGCGTGTACATAGTACTTTGCAGCATACGTAGTGAATTAAAAATAAGTATTGAATATAACAAACATGTTCAACTGCATATTAAAACGCAATTTATTTTCTAGTGAACCATACATCAGCCACCTGTGTATGAAACCAAAAAGGCCACCCTCCGCCCCCCTTGTAACAGCTTAGAACAATATATCGCATTCACCATAACAGTGATCACGTTAGTTTGACTGGAAGGGCAGACGTATAATTATGCAGTAAAGTGTTAATTGGATAAAACAAAGAGAAAGGAGCCAGAAACATTTACTGTACATATATAGTAAACGTAAACAAAGTTTTGGAAGGATATGATCATTATATATATGCAAATAATGAGATGGTGCAATGTTACATGAGAATAATTAGTTTTGCCACACACCATTGTAAACATATATGCATTACATTACACTAGTTGTAAAATATATATATTTTTTTTAAGTTTTACACAGCTGACCATAGCTTTCATGTGCGTTTGAAGATAACAAAGGCGATGAAGGACAGGAAAATGAATATGCAAAATTTACAAAACCATCACTATAAGCAAATTTTTGCATTCATGTTACTGAACATCTCAGGAATTTTTTCCTTTCTTTTTTTAAATTTAAATAAGAGCAAAATTTCAGTATAAAAAAAATTAAAGAAAAAGCTAATTTCAAAGATGGGCATTTATTGTTACATCATCCTTTTAGCTAATGAAAAGCATTGCTGTTGGGTTTGACAATCAACAATTGACCAAATATGGGCTTGAAAATGCTCTTCAAAAATGTGTAAATTGTCTGCACTACAGAATCCTTTTAGCTAATCAACAGCATTGTTATGGGATTTCAGTATCAAAAGGTGACCAAAAGTTGCTCAAAACTTGCTAAATTGGTATTGTCTGTTTACACAATCCTTTCAGCTAACGAACTGCATTTTCTTTATCAACTAAATATCAAATAAAATAGTATTGAAAGTTGACCCTCAGTGGAAGGAATTCAGAACTGATTTCAAGGTGGGTTGCTGTCTGTTTGCAAGTCCTTTGAATTCACTACCATGATGTCTCCTTTACAGTATATACTGTATGTATTTAGTAATAGCACAGTATTACAGAGAGACTCACAGTTTTATGTATCGTCTGAGAGTGAACCTCACACTATCACACAGGAAAAAATCATTTGAACAGTTAAAGCAAATGAAAACATATTTTGATGAAAGTTGTGGATGTTTTCATCATAATGGAAACCTAATAGAGAAGTGACGGAACATTTCAGAAAGTCAAAGAAATGTGACAGAGAATACAATGCTGACCACAAACCACTTGTTAGAATCTTAAAATGATGAGTTTTATTTGACATTAGAATGTTTTGTTTAAAACTCCAGGTTTTTAATACCAATCTTTATGGTTTGTCCTTTGAAATGTTCAGGTTTACACTTTGAGGCAGGTCGGTAGCAGTCACTGTTCATGACATATGGATAGTGAAATCAACACCCGTTTCACATAGTATCATGCAATAATATTGAATGATCATAATAAAGTAATATGAAACATCCACAATAATATTGTTGCCTATATAGTACTTCTGTTTCACATAGTATCATACAATAATATTGTATGATCATAATAATGTAATTTAATACATCCACAATAGTATTGTGGCCTATAGTAATACCGTATCACATAGTATTATTCAATAATATAGTGTCGTAATCATGTAATATGAAACATCCACAATAATATTGTTGCCGATAGTATTACATGGTACAATGATATAATATTATAACAATTATATCGTTATTTTTGTAATGTTACATTACGATAGTACATGTGAATTGACTGGCATATAAACGAGATAGGAAGTCAATACATGTATGATGAAATAGCAGGGTTGATATGGTGGCCCTTTTAAAGGCAAAGTACAGAAAAGTTTTTTTTTTTTAGATTTGTTGGCTTGAAAGAGTCTGAAGGAAAAAAGAGAGCTGAGTTTAGATTTCTTTGATTCATATCTACCTGCAACGTTGTTAGCTGGCAAAATAAATATATATAAATATTTTCTGCTGAATGTTGTGTAATACCCTTTATTGCTACAAATTTGTAGTCATAGATTTGTAATATTTTAAATTTTCATATAGAATTAAGCTACTCTCCAGAAATCATAAAAAAAAAAAATGAAAAAATACACATTATTATGACTTTAACGTTTATAGTTTAATATTTTGGGTATTCGGAATCAGCTGAAATAAGGTCACTCTTCGTATACACTCCTACTAGACTGTATAACGCTGGAGCTACTGTACATAACTACAGTATGCAGTGTAAACAAAGTCCATAAAGCCATACAGTACTTTGAGTAATCAAAACTGGTGTAGCTATATTGATTACATTCAATAATAATTGTGCCTGGTCAATGTTCATGATGTTAAAATCAACTTTGACAACCTTCCTAACGGAAATCACACATTCCATGTAACGTGAGGAAGCCACAGAGCCGACACGGACTTTCTGCGCGATACTGGATAAGCCACTAGAGGTTCACGCTCTGTAAATTATTGCTCTGCTCAGTACAAATGATTCCGTAACAACTATTCCAGAGGGCTGACTCTAAAGATTTATACAACTGCTTGTTGAACAAAACCTCAAAAAAACTGTTCTAGACTGTCTCAGGTACAACTGTTATTTCAGGCGTTATTATGTTTAAAAACTTTTCAGACTTTGACACCTTTTGACCTTTGACTTCTACCAATTTCAATAGGTTCTTTTGCACTCACCAAGCTGGATCTAAAGGATAGGTATGAAGTTCAAGAAAGATGTACTTCTTGAGTCATCTTTTTTACAAGATTTTCACTTTGACTTAAATGGTGACCGCAAACGACCTTCGACCTCCACCAATTTCGATATGGTTCTTGTACTCACCCAAGCTGGATCTGCATACCATGTATAAAGTTCAACAAAGATGTACTGTTTGGGTTATCATGTTTACAGAGTTTTCAGACTTTGACCTCTGTTGACCCCAAATGACCTTTGAACTTCACAGAAAACAATAGGGTTCTTTTACTCAGTGAGACTGATTCACTGACCAAGTATGAATCCACCATGAAGTTTTTGAGTTGCGGCGTTTACAAGCGTCACGCACACACACACACACATGCCATCTTCTGCCTCTGACAAGGAATCAAAAACTCGCAGCTTTGGCATACGGTATACAGTACTGTAACACTTTCACAGCAGGTGTACCCGCCAAAGACTAGCCTTATAGGAAAAAATATAAGATTTCATGCAAATTTACTGTCGAATACCCCAGCCAATTATCGGGTAACTAATTGGCCAATGTTTGTGAGGATGAAATTGATGTGTTTGTCAAGTTAATACAAAGCAATGCATTAGTTAATTACATCAGTGATTTAAAAAAAAGCCAGCTGAATCTTGTGAGAAGGGGCTCAAGTGGTACAACCTTTAGTAACCTATCAAACCTGCTGTTCTCAAATAACTCATATGATGGAACTTCAGATAATTACAGAATTCTCTGGGGTTTTGGGGGTTTATCTTTGTCTTTACTGTAGAAGGAGCAAATGTAATGTGATGTAATGAGAGCTGATTCTGCTAAAATGAAATGTTTGTAATGACATGTTAAAGAAAAGTGAGCAATCCATGGTTAAAATACCAACGAAAATCTTTACATATAATTAAATTGTTGACATTGATTCAACTGTAACTGTAGTTTTGTGTCATCCTGGCCAAGCCAGATAATATTATCACATTTTATGGGAATCTCTTTAATCTATGAACTAAGGACTACATTATATGTCATCAACCAATTGACTGCTGATAATTAGCAAGTTTTTGATTGATTGATTTCATCAGATCACAGTCAAATTTTTTCCCCCCACAAATTTAGTGTTATACTATATATGTTAGTACTATATATATATTTTTTCCTTTGGGCAGACTTTTGATGGTTTGTCTAATGTCATCCTTCCCTTGAATTTTCACTCTGTAAGGTACCACCCACCACATGGTGGTTAATTCAATGCATAAACATGGCTATAAAATTACTTGTATTTGAGACCAATTCATGACTTGATTTTTTAAAGTACAAATTGTTCTCTATCGTCTTGCTTTTATGCAACAATAACACTACTGATCCTATACACTGATATACCCTACTTGAAGTTGTCCAGTTTTCAAAGCACAGAATCTGTCAAATACTCTAGTGACTTGTAGCATGTACAGTCATGTACTAGATGAGTTCATTCCGGACTTATATACTTATTATCTGACATATGCAAGTACGATTAAAACGTGTTTCCTAAAAATCTTGCTTATTTAATATTAAAGCCAAACTAAAGGCCAGCCACACGCCGTGAAGACTAACGACTCATCCTCCTAAACCAACCCCCCCCCCCATACTGGCCGACTACTGACCAGCGCACACTTTGACTAGTTGCTGTTAACGACCGGAGCTCTAACAGTTTCAAAAGACAAATTTATTAGCTGTGATTGGTTGTTATGAATTTGTTCAAACTGTACAGTTTTGGTCGTGAACTCCACAAATTTTGGTCGTGCACACTGCATGACTGCCAGTGCCGAAAGGCGCTGTGTGTTCAGTTTTCCTGACATACTGTAAGTCGGCGCAACTTTGGTCGTAGTCTTTTTACCTACGTGCACTGTCCATCTATTCATGATTTTCCTTGTAAAGATAGTCAAGTTGCCCCTGGTCGTGAATAGTCGTACAGTGTGCGGCTTAAGGCATGATCAGCAGATTTGCCCTTTGGATCTGAAACCCACTCAACTGCAGTAATTACTGCATCAATGTTATCTTACAGACCAAAACATGCTTGGTTATCTTACAAAGGATATTAACTGAACTTCAATTATTTACTAAAATCCATGTTTCAAAAGTGTGCATTTCTTGACTACTCTAATTATAAAATTGACCTAGGTTTCTCTGACAATTTTCTGATGAATATTAGTATTTAACACTGCATAAGAACAGCAGGTATTTCTCAACAACAGTGTTCCATAGTTCATGGTAGACAATACTATCTCCATAATTATAAAAATTACTTTGCTTATTATGTTAAAATACTTACTGTGTTTATTTAACTTAATTATAAAATAGATTCCTTGTTTTAATCATCTCTGTTTCGTATCGTACAGCTGACACTGTTTGAAGAATCACAGCGTAGAGTGATTCACGAAGAAGCCAAATATTGAGATCCTCGTTATTCACTCTGGGAGTACAGTAGCTCTCATGCCCAAGGTAGCCCAAGGTAGATAGAAAGCCTTTTATCTGTAGAGGATAAGAGAGGGAAAAGAGGACGAGGTTATGGACAAATTACAGCCTGTATTAGTTCATTTCAGTGGCCTGATGATCCGAGATTTGTAAAAATTCTTATCAATGCTGGGTGTGGATGCACATGTCTTACCAAAAAGTGCTGTTGACTAAATCAACTATTAATCACATTATAACCTTAACATTATAACCATTGAGACCCTTACAGATTGTTTAGAAAGGCCTCTCCTCATCTTTTCAGTAATACATTTAAGTTTTGGTCATTCATTTCAAGTTTCTTTGCCTGCCTAGGATGGAGTGGGTTGGGAGAAGGGGGTGGGGTGGGTGGGGAGAAGGGGGTGGGTTGGGTGGGGGTAATAGGGTGGAGGTAGGAACAGCAGAAGATAAAGCACCAGTCCCATCTAACCACATTCTAAAGTAGCAACAGACAGTTCAGACTGACTCACAGCAGTACTGTGCACCTGCAAGGACAAATATTTTCTTTATCATTACAAAAACAATATCATCCATGTATATGGCTTTGTGAGGTAATAAAGTAAGGTCGAAACATCAAACAGCTTAGTTCAAAATGGCTGGCAGCACATGTATAGATTTACTGTACCTGTATGTGTGTAGAACATATCACACGTCTTCAAATACCGTACATCATACTGTACATACTATACTGATGACTTTAGACAAGGTAGAGAGAGTGCTGAGCTTGCGAGGAGACAGGTAAGCTAGGAAGCGACGTGAATTAAAGAGTCTGCAACGAATGACATCCCACCCACTGAAGGACTGCAAATGGTGCACGATACATCAAAGACTATTCTATATGATGTTGACAGTTTATGCTGTCTGTATGTACAGTACCTCGCATAAATTTGTCCAAATGCAGCTGTTACTGTTTAATTTAAATACTCCAACTCAGAAACAAAGAAACAGTTGAGGAATCAATACCATGAAATTGACTGGATAATGGTTTCCTTTCTGCATACAGTATTCTGCTCTTCTTGACAATATTAATCGTTACCTCCAAGGCTTGAAATCGGTTACTATTTAAAGATTTAATCCATTTCTCAAACTCATGCAACAAGCTGCTTATAGGTGTTTATGATGGTGGGAGTACAACTTGCTCTGGTTGTCCCGTGAACCAGTTACACGGCTGATAATTGTAAATCAATCTAATTATGCCACAACAGATAAAATAATCAGTTCCACCTCATAAATAACTTGACCTTTCAAAGTTCAAAATTCTTAGATGTATTTTTAACATGCTGATTAAATGTCAAACGCCTTTGAATTCCGCCTCTGAAATGTCTACCATGAAAAAACTTTTCTATTTCACTGTACATGTACTGTACAGTACATTAGCTCTAGAGAAGAATTTTAAAACATGAACTTTTCACTTGGTATGGAGCACCTGAATCTTTATATTAATGTCTGACAAAAACACCCAAACATTCACATTATGAGCTCCTCTGGCCTACAAGTTTCTATGTAACCCCAAAACTTACATAGCCCCACAAAAGGGAATGGGTAGATCCGGAAAGGAGGTCATTGAGGGCGCAATGCAAGAAATGTTACCAGTTATTAGGCTAGGCTAGATAGGTCTGCGTAGGGAGGCAAGTAAGTATCGTCGTTCGTATTAAATGTTCTGTATATGACAATAGTATACCGACTGTACAATCTGCAAGTTAAGAAATAAGAGTTCTTAACTTCAGTAAACCAAGGAACTTTCTGCAAACCCCTTCACTAGTTCTTGGCCCTCTGGATATAAACAAATGGGAAATTCTTACCCAGGGATATACATTCCCATATGATCATAAAGTTTTTTTTCCCCTCTCTTATCTTTTATGCTACATACAACTCATCAAAAGTGTCTCCTTAACCACTCGTCAACTACTGTACTTCATCAAGCCTAATCCCACTAATGGCTGACATTTAAAGGTTATTTAATACCCGTTGTTAAGTTGTACCCTACCCTACATTGCATGATAACTGAGTTTGATCAAAGTATTCACATGTAATTCGACAACTCACAATCTAATCTGACTGCATCAGTGTGGTAACGGCCATTTGAGTACCCCAACTGAAGGAAATAAAAGTCGTTTATATCCTACCAATCTAATCATGGTATGCTTTATACTTCTTGATTTGAAAATGGTGAAGCGTCCTTAGGGTGTAAGTTTGGTGGACTAAAAATTTGTTTTGCTAGTACTTAATCATTCCGTTTGAAATGGCCCAGTATGAAAACAGCTGGTTACGGCAAAAGTTCAACCTTCCTGTACATAAAACAAATTCATCCATCTTTAACATAATCACATTGGGGAAATTTGTCACTTTGCATCATCCGACTAGCATTCTAAACAGTAAACACCATCTTCAGTGCCAGCAAACTGAAAGGCCAAAACTGATGCCTTTGTTAAATATATTTCAGCCTACTTTATAGTTCATATAATTTCTTAACACTGAAAATTGTATACAGGTTAGCGAAATAGTGATCTACAGTATGTGAAGGTTCTAACAAACTCACTATGTATGCTACAGTATCTGATATGAAGCCCAAAAAGTATCAATGTTATTCATAAATATTCAAATTCAACTCAGCACCATGGACCAGAGATGAAAACAGTGATACTACTGTATAAACTTTGATTATTGTCCCATGTTCAAACTTAGTACCATGTACTGTACATATGCAACAAAGTTTCAGCATCACTGGGTGAAAGCTTACATTTCTGATAAGTATATCATAAATTGCAAAGAGAATTTTGGTGGAATCTCATTAATGCATCTGGCAACATTACTGTAGAATGATTAGCATCATAATATAGCTAATTAATGCAGACCATTTGAAGCATGTTGTCTTTTACACCATAAATAGTCCTACCTGTACATCCACAGAGTCCAAAGATGAAAGTTAGAAATTCCATGAAGCATTGTATAAAACATATATTGACTACAAACTGTCTTACAGTAAAGCGACCTATTCATGCTATATGTCACATGCACAGCCAAACTGAACAATAACAATAGATGATATCCTATGATTAAATGAAGTTCTAGAACAATTTTCGCAAATTTTTCTTATAAATAATATGGTGAAATGTAACTGGTTTTAAACGAAATACCAACTTACCTGTAGGTCACATCAGTTCATAAAACCAAAACTTCCCAGAATTCATTTCGTAAAGCTCTTCAAACTATAGAAAAATTAATCCAGGGAAATTGATGTTTACTCTCTTGTTTACCTTTCCTTTTTTTCTGTGTTCATTCAAACGAAAGTATAACAGTCATTTGACCTATCATAACACAAAGGTGTGTAAAATATCTAGCACCCATCAGTTGGACAATACACTGTGGGTTTGTAACAATGGTCAGATGACGATAGGAATTTGAACTCTCAACGACCTGCAGCACATAACCATGTTAATTAATCAGTTAACAACCTGCAGCACATATATCCATGTTAATTAATCAGTTAAGTGATAAATTCCAGATTATATATCCATTCAAGCACAGCCTATACCTTGTCACATCCGAAACAGATTTGAGAACAAAGAGAATCCGTTCTAAGATACCTCCGACACACTGTTCTCTCCGGTTTCTTATCCACTAACATACGCCGTAACTACAACACAATTATTATGAGGGAAAGAAAAGAGAGGTCGTATTGACATGCAGTAGATCGGAATTTAATTGTCACATCTTCACCCCTCACCCATCTGCTAGATCTTCAGTGGAGACAAAAGTACAGCGAGCGATTATTAAAGTATGTGACGGATGGATTTCATTCGTCACCTGACACAGCGAGAGACCTCCGCTTCCTCGGCACTGTCGGGGGTATCATCTACCTAAGATAACCGTCTCAAAAATGCCTCGCATGTTAATCCTATGTTTCATTAACCTCATCAAGAGAAGAATTAAGATACTTCTGTTTCAATTTATCACTGTAATCCTATTCCGGAGAGCTTTGATCAGTCTCTTGTTGGGGGGGGGGGGGAGAAATCGTGGAGCAACGGCATGAGTCACCGGATAAGAGTTTTCGGAGGATATAAGACGTTCGTATCGCTCGCAGATGGGACGGCGGCAGGACAGAATTAGACCACAAGCCCAAATATTTTGCTAATGTTTAGTATCGAGATTAATTAACTGCTTAATTTATTGAGGTGAGATGTAGTCATCAAGGGAGGGATATTTTACTGGAAAATGTCAGACTGCTTCTAGTGTATCTTCAGATTATAACTTGGTATGATCATATTTTGAGGAAGATGACAAATGATGCTACTACATTATTTATCAAACACATCAGATGCCAGACAATCCTAGTATCTGAAATCCCATGGTTTGTGTTCGAGATATTTCACTTTAGAAATCAAAACAAATTTTTAATGATGCTGTAGTTTGGTCATCCGAGACTACCATATTTCTGTTGGGAAAACCAAAATCAGCTGTGTTGTCCGGTGGGCGACAAGTTATTTAAATCAATTTCAGATTGCATCATAGTTAATGATAATTATTATAATTATTAATAATAATTAATAATTTAAGTTTAATTTTAATTTGTTATTGATCAATATTGATGTTCTTTTCACCAATCTACACATCTTTTCCTACAGTTTACACTGGTCATTGTTATTCCGCTACATTTTGTTGGGACAACCAAAAGCAGCTGTGTTGTCCAGTAGACGACAAGTTATTTAAATCAATTTCAGATTGCATTATAGCTTGTGTAAATAATTTAAGTTAAATTTTAATTTGTTATCAATATTGAAGCACTCTTTTCAGCAACCTACACATCTTTCCTACAGTTTACACTGGTCTTTGTTATTTTGCCACATTTTGTTGGGACAACCTAAATCAGCTGTGTTTTCCAGTCCACGACAAGTTATTGAAATCAATTTCAGATTGCATTATAGCTTGTGCAAATAATTTAAGTAAAATTTTAAGTATTTATTAATGTTGATGTTCTTTTCACCAACCTAAACATCTTCTCCTACAGTTAACATCAATTGGTCATATTTTGCCACATTTTATTGCCGGGGCAACCAAATTTGCTGTTCAGACAACCAAATGTAAGGCATGGTAGTCTGAGGGACAACCAGAAATAATCCTTCAAAATTTTGCCATGAGAACTATAAACACTGTTAACTCTTTAAAACATTTAAAAATTGCACTTCAAAATATATCATCTCCTAGCTCTACACTGTGATTATCTGTATAGACTTCTTAGTGAATAAACCTAACAATCATAGTAACTTTCTCACTTACATGATTTAACAGATCCTGCTGTTGTTTAAATTAAGTTACATTCCACTGCCGGACAATTTGAGTGTATCCCAAGCCTTGTGTTACTTTTATGACGTAACCGCATACAGTCCCAATCAATATTTTTAACTAAAAGTCTCAGCAAAATTGGTCGCTTTTCCTGTTTACTTTCTACTGTATAGTAAAGCACTTGTAAGTTTCTAAAGTGTACTGTATGTCTAGACTCAAATCTGAATTTAATTAAAATAGCAACTCATACAACATTGACAACTTGACATGCACTGTACATACAGAGTTGTCAATAGCACACACAGCACTATACACTTTTTACACTGTATATTGTTTACAAAGCAAACAGACCTTTACTGTACTTACAGCTAATATGTACACATACAGTCTACATATTAGGTCACCGCGACAGGAGAGTTGTCAAAACTAAAATATTGTTATGTAAATTGCCAATTGGGAACATTTTTCCACTTTTAACTTCATTATTTGAAATTAAAAACTTGGCAATTTTTATCAAACTTTGGACCTACTGTTAATCAAACTTTGGACCTACTGTTAATTTTTATCAGAATTGAGTATTTTACTTTAATATCAACATCGACTGAAGTTGCTAACTTTTAAGTTTTTTAATCAATACAATTGATGCTTCGAGATCTACTGTTCTATGGTGGATCATTATTACTGCACAATGGTAGGTCTATGGTACAACTTCACTATGCACTAAAAACCAAATGTATCCATGGAGACAAAACTTACTACTTCTGTACAATCACACGGTGGTTCACTTTATAATCGATTTAAATCACGAGCAGGAAAGCTGTTCACTGACGGCGTTCTATCCTTACAACCGTTTCAAGTTCACACAATCAATAGAATGTTCCTTTGGCAGTTATATTTCACAGAGTGCGTAGAATCATCACGACATCACTAATCCATGAATGCCAATTACGGAGATGTCGTCACACTCAGCGAAATATTTCACTGACACTCGTCTAATTTTCAGTGCTACAGTTTAATAGTACTTATTACCATGACATTTTGCCCTTAAAGAGCACATGTTTCAAAATCTCTATTTTTTTTTCAGGAATTTTCAAATTAACTTCATAGTTTCAGTTTAAACAAGTCATACACAGTTTAGAATGAAGGAAGTTAACCTTTCAAGTATATGTTAACCAGATTGAAATAACTGCACTTCTAAATATGGCTTTCTTGTGCCTCCATAGAATGATATATTTGGGGTTTTTTTCCAGTATTGCAGGACTTTGAACTATAGTTACAGTATGTATCAATGGTATAGACTCACTATCTTGTATGCAGTTGTTCTATTATATATTTTGTGTAACTTGTTAGAATTACAAGTAGCCTACAGGCTCTTTGTGATGTTATCTGGATGTGATGTGATACCATAAATAAATAATGATTTTACGCACCTGTAATGATGATCACACATAAGCACACAAACACATTGGCCATACTTCTCACCTTTTGTGCTCATCATCTGGAACGGCCTGTGTACCTGTCGCGACTTCTCTTGCCATATATTCCAACTCGCACACTTCTTTCCTTAAACAAACTGTATTTAACTGTTCCTAAACCACGCTTGAAGACCTATGGTTACAGAAGCTTTGAATACTCTGGCTCTTATCTCTGGAACAAGTTACCAGATCACATTCGAACATGCTCTAAACTTTCTACATTCAAAAGTCTTCTTAAGACCCATCTTTTCACTTGTTCATTTGTAAATTAATCTACTTTCTTTGTAAAGCGCCTTGAGCAGTGGCTTTTGTCTACTGATTTGGCGCTATATAAGTCTCATTTATTATTATTATTATTATTATTATATTCCTTATCAATTTACCCAATGCCACCCATGGGTAAAAACCTGCCAACCTTGCTTGTTTTTCTGCTCTTAAAATTTGATCTAGTGGCACAATACTGTACACACAGCGCTATACATCCTCAACAAATTTGGTATAAACTGTCAGGGAATACTTTAAAATTTATTTTGCTGTGCAACCAAGCACAACATTGTTATGCTCATTCTATTTGTTTTGTCTTGTTTTTTGTGCAGACAATCATGGCATTTTCTAATCCACCTTTACTTTTGACTACTTCCTTATCATGTAACATTATCCATTTGAATTGCTGTTTTAAAAGCTTTATCACGATACTCGATTGCACAGGAATGTACAGAGATATTGGAATTTCATTACTAAAGACGTCTGTTTGATTGCAGTAGTAGGAAGTACAGTAGGCTGTCCTACAGAACATGCAACCTTTGTGCACCTGTATGTATACTGTACATACTGTGTAGTACTCATTACTGTTACTGCCATGTTCAATACCGGTATCAAACCGGATAAATTGCAATCAAATACATGTTTTTATTGTACATACAATTGAGACCAAATGAAAAGCAAATTTTATGAGAAATATTGCTAGCAAAATGTTCAATGGATTTTGTAAGGAAATTTAAATGACAAAGTGATATATGAAATACTTGATATTGGGATCTAATGGAACGATGAATATGAAGTGCCTTTCAATAATAATATCTAATTTGATGTACTGTACAGTAATTGTCTAGACAGACCCATGTTATCATTCGACCATGAACACCCTGTGTGAACAGTATTTAAGTTGTGTCACCTGGGAAATCATAAAACTAGTTAACTGAGTTAAAAGCATGGAAGACTCGCCCCAAACCGCGTACTGAAAAAGTTAACTTTCCGTTGCTTGCAAGTGAAGTTTTCTTCTTGTGCTACAAAATGCAGACAGTAATGAAACGTGATACCTTGTTATCTTTATCTAGACCTGAGTTGTCCATCCCTGCTATTTAACTGTGTTGTGGATATTGACCATAGTTGCATGTATTGACTGTACACTAGTGTCTAAATACCGACGGTAGCAAGCTGTGTGTGTATTTTCTGGGATCGATGGTCGTGTCTTACACTTCTGTTACACCTCATTCGAAACTAGTTCAGATTACCGGCATGAGACGTTTCTTTGTGCGCGAGTCTTCACACCCTTTAATGAAAGAGTCAATCCATTTCAAACAGAACATTAGTAGATCATGGAATACAACTATGCTAAAGTTCATTGTAAAGTGCATAACCCAAGCTAAGTTTCTTGAGCTAATATTTCCAGATAAAAGATATGCCTTTGAAGTTGCAAATGACAGATTTCTCAGTCAGGAAATCCCTTGGCTGGAATGAATAATTGCAAGGTCTACATATATGTATCACTTTTTGAGGTTACAATTTTTTGCCCGATCATGTACTTGTCCCACCATAGTGTCAGTGACCCAAACCACCCAGTAGCAATTGGACTAGAAATTTTGTTTGGAGAATCAATTTGCATTCATCCGGACAATAATGTCAATTTAACAGAGTCAACTTACATTATCCAGTGGTACATAGAGTGTTGCCAGCAAAGATGCTTGAACATACGGTAGAAAACTTTACAAATACTGAACAGTGATAACCACACCAAGTCACTGCTCCGCAAAATGGTGCACAATACACATACAGACCTTTACGGAACTTAACCATGTACTGTACCTAATTGGTTGGTGCAACGACGTATGTCAAAGATTATGGAACAGCAGTGCCTACTATAACACTACACACTGCACATATGTCAGTGTCCATATGATCAAAGTTCAACCATTGTAAAAGTTTACGATCTTACCTCAAGATTTACAGCTGGCAGGGATCTTTAAGTAATATGTGAGAAGATACTTGACCAATACCAAACTTATCCAAAATAGTATGTACAGCATATATGCAGTATGTTACTTTGTTAAACCTGAATTTGTGTGTTGATTAATTTTGTACAAGTTTTGTTGGATAATGTCATATGAAGTTGTACCAGTCCATATCATGCTAGTTGTAATGTTTAAATGTCAATCTTGTTTTAGGGTTTATACACAACTATGCTCTTCTCCTAATTGACTCTGAAAGACATTTTTGTGGCTATAATAGTACATAACTTTTAGCATACTCTTAGCCAAGAGACCATGTGGCTCGAGGATAAAAGAAAACAACATAAAAAAAATAGAAATGTTGTTATTAAACCATCATCCAAACTATGTGTTTTCCCTCTTAGAGTCATAAAGTTGGCATACTGCATAACACATTTTGGATCCTGTCAGCCTAATTGAGGCAAGCACTCAGCCGTATGGGAAGAGAATGAAATGTGTCAGTGAAAGATAAGAGTTCTAGCTAAGTACTGATTATGCTTAAAGGGTGAAGACTCGCCCACAACGAAACGTCTCATGCTGGTAATCTGACCTAGTTTCGAATGAGGTGCAACAGAAGTGTTAGACACCGGTCATCGATCCCAGAAAATGCACACACAGCTTGCTACCATCGGTAATTAGACACTAGTGTACAGTCAATACATACAGCTACGGTCAATACCCACAACACTGTGTACATAGCAGCGATGCACATCTCAGGTCTAGATAAAAGATAACAAGGTATCTTGTTTCATTCCTGTCTGCATTTTGTAGAGACAAGAAGAAAACTTCACTTGCAAGCAACGGAAAGTTAACTTTTTCAGAGCGCGGCATGCAGTTTGGGGCAAGTCTTCAATGCCTTTAAGCTTCCTAGTCTGACATGTGGCTTACTACTTACTAAGGCCTAATGAATTAACTGAATGTTAGATGTATGCCATTGTCATGTATGGTCAATCCTTTCTTCATGAATCAGTTCATTCACCTACAGTACTTTCCATATTGTAAGTCTATTGTACACTAACAAGTAACATGCTAGACATTAGCCTTTCCATAGGACCTCCCAGCATTGCAGTACTAAGATCAGTTAAGGCCCATGGGAATATATGCAATGGCTGTCTGATAAGCATAGGCCTAGGCTTGACACATAATAAGGTGATATCCAACAATCTGATGCTAGCCGGTTAACTTACTTTTTAGTTTAGAGTTTCGAACATAGTTGCTGGCACAGGCCAAGCAATCAGTCAAGTTACAAAGTATCAAATTAACAAAAGCTTCTTGGTATTACACACCCCTACACTCTAGGATGTAGTTTTAAACTGACAAAGGTAAGCTGGGGATGGAGGGGCCCATGATAACCTTGGCCATGTAACTAGGCTAAGTTAGGCCATAGCCTGGGTCCAACTTACAACTATAGTCAGTATTGCTAATTTCGGAACACTGCGAATTTCGGACACCCCTAAGAAATGCATGACACCCTACAGGAAGAGCCAAATTTCACCAACAAGTACGAAGCTACAGTTATTTTCTCTCCAAAAATGACCTGTGTGCAAGTAAATACTTACATATTTGTCAATAAAATGACGGAGATCTATGAAGTCTGTTATAATTACTGAAAGAGCAACTGCGCCACCAATTTTATCACCAGCGCCACACTGTAGGCCGGGTGTCCGAATATTCGCAATACTCGAGCAAAGAAATACCAGTTCCACAATCACAAGAATCTTCGTGGAATACAACGTGAAAACAGTTTGCAGGAAAGAAAGTTTGGCCGTGTATCGTACTATAACATACTTCTCCCACCATATCAAGTATTTTTTCAGGTGATTTATACCAAATAGATATAGTTTTGGTGTGTTTTAAGGCTTAGGTGTCCGGAATACGAAGTGCCCATGCTACTAGAACTTCTAGTTGAAGTTTGAACTAGATAGATGTGACTTTTAACTTGAACTTGGAATAGACCTATTTCTAACACCAGTTTTACCATTCCTCTTATCACACGCCTTAACATCGTAAACGGTAACACTCGCGTAAGCAAGCCTTCTCATTTAATCTTAGGTCTGATACTAGTTAGGCATGGATTATCCCTTAATTAATATAACTTTAACATAGTTACTATGGGGTTAAGCCTAACTAAGTTGTAACATTAACTCTTAGCAGCCTAGGCCGAACGAAGTACCAGTAGCCAAATAGCATGCACACCAACAACCAAATAATTGACACTTCTTACCGAAGAATTGTCAAGATTTCTTATATGGAAATAATCACAGCTGCCTGGAGCGAAAATTCATAACGGTTACCGTTGTGAGTCGTTCACGTTGCAAGTCAAATATTACTCGACTAGGAAAGTCCGCAATGAAATTATGGTTGTCACTGGACTAAGAACATCTTTGGCGTGAATAAGATGTTTATCAATATAGCTTCACACCTGGGTATAGACTGCGTACCTTGTACTGTGTTAGCCCAAGTCTCTGCTATCTGTATTAACAAATTAATACTACATCTTGCTACGCAATGTAATAATGATTAGAGGGCGTGTACGACCGACAACAAAAGTACGGAAAAGAAGGAATGCCATGGATCTGCAACTAAACGGTAAATATATAGTTAGTTGTATTTTCTGTAGTCCCCTTTTTTATTCCAGCTTCTCCTGAAAATTTGGAGAATGATGCTACTGAGGGGTCATGGTAATCGTAGAGGAGTAAAGAGTACTTTAAACTGCAACACTTCAAATAACGTTCTTTAAAAAAAGAGTGAAATGGTCTACAGATCTAAAAAGCTGATCCATTGTCTCTTATCATTATTTCAGCCCTCTCCCCTTTTGATAATGTATAGAGCCGTGGTTTTCAAAGTGTGGGTCGCGACCCATTTAAATGATCGCCAAAACATGTTGGGGCGGGGGGGGGGTGGTGTTAACGAAGAACTTCGGATATAGAATGATGTTGCCGAAGAGGAAGCCTTACCGAAATCCCAGATCTGGGCCAGATATAAGAACCCAGATCTGGACTAGATCTGGAATTTCAATCTGGGCCAGATTTGCTCCAGATGTGGAATTAATACCTGGTCAGATAAAAAATTATTCAGATATAACTTCATATAAAATGAAGTTTTATATGGCCCTATAAAATTTTATCTGGTTAAATTTTATGGCATCCATATCTGGGCCAGATAAATCTTTATCTGCATGTTTGGATTGACTGTTTATCCTGTATGGCCAGATTAAACTTTATCTGTATATCTGGAATAATTGTATGTAAGAGGGTTATGTCGATCAAATATGAAATAACTGGCCAAAACTGGACTACAGTTGAGAGTAACTTTCCAGCTTCATCAGTTATCTCTGTTCTGGTACAGAGACCCAAACATAGAGCAAGACACATGCGAAATATAAACAAAAAACTTAACTGCATTGGAATATAGTAAAAATGTGCAAACTGATATATAAGAGCATGTACATTCAAATCTTGGGCCCAGGTATGTCATATAATATATAAATTAACTTACTAAAATAAACTGGCATCGTGCGGTACCGGTACGCTTAAAATTATACTTAAAGGTTATAAGTTCTTTATAAAGAATATATTTTTCTTTGGTCCTGTAGATGTTGATATACTATTGCTTTGTGCTATTCCTTAATTTGTAATATATTTGCTTTAATAAAGAAGTTTCAGGAGGGCGATATTATGTTCCATGCAGTTTCCAGGTACAGTTCCAATATATCTTCCTTGTTTCCATCCGTTCCAAAGTTTCTTCCTTACTTCCAACTGTCCAGTTCACTACAGAATCCTTTGCCAACTTGTCTTGAGATCAAAATATTTTTTAACAATCTCCGTCACCTTTTCTTAGTATACCAATCCTTTCTATTAAACTTCCTTCTGCTCTAAAGAGCTCCTCCTACCATATTGTAGGCCTACACTCACTTTCCTATCTGACTCCCATGTAACAATACATATATCTCCTTTGTCCACATGCATGAATTGGCCTCTCACTCTTATCCTCTGAATAATCCTTTTTCCAGCTAAGAACCAGATAGAACAAGTAGCTCAGTCAGAGTTAATCCCCCGCTTCCCCCCCCCCCCAACCCACCCCTTTGACTTAGTAAGCACAGTGCTTTACCATTGAAATATATACATGTGCAGTACCACAACATAGGGCAATGTAAACCTCTATGAAAATACACTATGTAAGAGCATACCGTCTTACATGTATAGCAAGTTATATCTGGCTCGATATGGCCAGATAAAACTTAATCTGCATATTTCGATTGACTGCATATCCAGTTACATCTGGCTTTAAATGGCCAGATAAAACGTAATCTACGTATCTGGTTTCAAGGTATCAAGGTATATCTGGTTTATGTGGCCATATAGGCTTGATATGGCCAGATTAAAAGCAGATATAAAGCTAGATCTGGTATTGTACCTTAGAAGTAATTTGCGTTCATTTGCATATCAATGACTTCAAAAGTGCAAAATATTACACCAATGTACGAATACACACAGTGTACTGTATCTACATTAAACGGCTCTGCATCCGGATTACAGTATTTCTTGTATCATTTTCTTATTATTTCATGTTGGTAACAGTAACCGATATATAATCGTCCGCCAGGGGCGTAGCGAAGGTTTTTTTGTTGGGGGGGTGTGGAGAATTTGATTTGCCGACGGATTTGGAAGTGGTGACTGAAATGGGGGAGGGGTCTAAGGGGAGGG
>JAIPMN010006235.1:6310-29942 GCA_020650975.1 Apostichopus californicus
GGCTTAATTGTCTGCTTCCCTAGGTCCAAGAGCATATTGACCAATAAATAAACTGAAATTTGGATACCACCTTTTTGCTCAAATTGTGTGTGAGTGATATTTAACACCACTGATGAGTGATAGGAACCTACTGTATGTACAACAGTATTATATACACAATGTGGTCTACAAGTTACTTGTGGGTCACACAGTGCATAAGCAATTAATCTGCACAATTAAGTAGGGAAAACTAATACTGTATGTACTGAAACTCAAGTGTATAAATTGAAGATATCCTCACATAATTAAACATGAACCCTTCTTATCAACGTGAAATGTTCTAACTGATATTAAACACCACATCGGGTAATTGAGGTAATAAGTAACCAGTTCCTCAGCTCCCTTTCCGACACCCCTCCCTCCCTCTTCCCTCCCTTTTCCCTCCAGTGTCATCCTCAAAGTGAGAAATCTAAGAATCAGAAATATTCAAAGCAGATTCTTCTTTAATTTGATGGAATTTAAAAAGTACTTTTAAATTTTTTTATTTTTTATTATTGTCATCTTTAATGAGGGTAGTCCTGCTCAGTGCAGAAGCACTGCTTTCCAGAGGAGCCCTCATATCAGGAATTGATAACTATAGCTCTGGTTGAACAGAGTTCAAATCAGAAGGCAGTTAATTTTAGCACTGAGTTCCTTCTTTCTTTCTTCTATACCTGTGTTTTTTTTTGTTTTTTTTTTGTGTGTACAGTGTTTTTTGTTGTTGTTGCTAGATTTTTACTTGAATCCAATTAACTGAATATATTTTGCCATTTCATGAAAACCACAAGAGAACATTGACAAGTGACGATACTATCACTGCGTGTGTAGTATTTGGCTGGTTGCAGGCTGTGCTGCCGAGCACTACACAATAGGCTAGGGCTTGTGCCTCTCTGTACCGACCCATTGTATGCAAAACAGCTTAGAAATGGTCCAGTGCTTTCCAAGATAACAGACAGATGACTCAGCAGCCAATTTACTAGAAAACTTGGAAAGCTAGAAAAAGTTGAAAAAACAACCTTTTTGTATAGTTCTCCATACAATGGTATTGCATCCATTATACTTTCTTTGTACATATTTAGCTACAGTATTGGGTCTCTTTGTTTTCCCATTATAACATTTTTATTAAACCATGCAATTACAGTGACTCTATTAGGGTGCCGAATTCTGGAAACTCGTCCTGCTCAATTCGATGACGAAGCATCTCCCACGTTCAGGTGACTAACAATGTATGGAACATGATAACAGGTTAGATTAGGGTTATATCTTTAGTATTTCCAAAGGGGTTTATGGGAAGCCAAGAAAAGCTCATTTAACACCATATCCATATGACCATGGTGTTGCAACCCCCCCCCCCCCCCACATGCCTGCTTCTGGAACCCCTACTTAACTCCCAGTCGTCTGACACTAGACAAGACATTCTCATATACTGAGGGAGGTGAACCCACCACCCACAGCTATGGTGAATGAAGTTGTTTGAAAACCATCAACCATTTAAGGAACAGAACCATTTTCCAATTTGCAAACCAGAATTATGAAACCTCCACTCAGCAACAAGGCAAAACAATCTGGTTCCTAGTGAGGTTATAAACAAAAGGGAACCTACTGTCCAGTATTGGTTGAGGGTGGACACTCTCCTTATAAGTAAATCCACTTCAAATATAACAATAGCTGATGTTTTGATCAATCTCTTATTTAGTCCATGAAAATTAGACAAGCTTGAGGCAAAGATATCTCATCATTCATCGGTGGAGGTACAGTAGGTAATTTCAATGTTACTAAGCTAATTAGCATATTATGGTTGAATATGTAAGGAACAGCTCTACCAATGCGCTGACAGGTTTATTCACTTTATAATTTGTCAAACACAACCATGATGATTGTTAAAATGCAAAAATTATTATAAAACAAAAAAAATTAGTACAAAGGCACTTGTTATAACGGTCACAGAAAACAAAGGAATCTGTACAAGATACACTCTACTACATCATCTGACCTTGGCCAAACGGATTCACTGGAAAATTGTTGAAATATTTCTACCTTTTCTTCACAAACAATCCAACAAGTGAAAAATTTGACACTGGTTCTCCATCTTTCAAGGATAAAGTATAGGTTGGTTTGATAAACACAACAGGAGCTAATTTACTGTACATGCTATTGCTTTTATTCAGTTCAGGGTTAATATAAATATAAATTTACATTTAGGAGATAATTCACTGTGTCAAATGTACTGTCAAATATTAGGCCCAGTCATGTTCCAGACTATAATGGCCTCCGAAAGATTTTCATGTAGGTGAATATCTAGTAGGGCCAACTATTCCATTCACATTTTTTCTCACAATCTAAAGGTCTAAGCTACAAATGACCTGGCCAAATTAATACATGCACCATACATACATGCATACACACGTACATACACGCATTTATGTTTAGGAGATATTTCACTGTGTCAAACTTCACACTTTTTGCTTTGGTTGAATACATGTGCAGATCGTAGGGATACCCAGTACCTGGCACCCCAATGTGTGCAAATTCACACTATTGGCAAAATATACTGTAAGTTGCTCTGTACCTATGGTGCTGTCCAAAAAGCTGCGTTGCATGTCAAAAAATGACAATATTGGTGAGAATGTACTGGTAATTCTGAGAATGTACCATACAGAATGTATCATACAATAGTGAAAGGTTCAAACACATTGAATTGTACTCAGCATTTACACAGCCCTCCTTGAATGTGCATTTAGCCATTTAAAATGAATCAACTACCATTTTATAATCAAAACTAAAACATGGTCTTCATGATCCTACAGTACCACATGTTTTTTTTTACCAATCAAACAGTATGAATTTTGTATGTTAATTTCCTTTTTGTAGTTATTACATCTACTGTACATACTGAGCACTCTTAGCAGCAGGAATGGAACTATTGAATCTTTGTTATATAATTGAAATCGTAGTGAGTTGGAAAATCCAAAACAGTGAAGGAACTTCCAACCTCCACCGGGATTCGAACCCGGGCCTCCAGCTTTATATGCGTACACCCTAACATATCTATACATCTGGCGTAATCCCGCTACCACAATCATTCTTTAAAAGTGTGACATAATTATCAGCCTGACTGCATGCCTTTAAGATTACAATAGCAAGGCTTAGACACCCTCTGTCCCTCCATCCCTCTCTTTCAATTTAACAATATATCAGCAGAATTGTATAGAAGCCACAAGTATTTTACCAGGTTAAGTCAAGAAACAGTAAATAGATGACATCAACACTTAACCTCAACAAATAAACAAGTTGACAACTTGAATGGGTATTTTCTTTCTATCTTATTTGTATAGTTTAAACTTTATTTAGCTGAGGGTGTGAGACTCAGTGAATGTGACTTTTATCTATAATTAAGGTCCTCACTGAGAAAGGGTAAAAAATATGCACAAAACAACAATGGAAAACAATACAAATGGGAGAGAAAAAAAGTATAAAATACAATACAAGTGATTTGAATAAAAAGTTATGAATCCAAATTACAAAATAGAATGTTAGCAAAATATCAACCCACAAACCAATACTGTAGCTCTAAGAAAAGAACGCTTTTAATTTATATGCTCATTTCATCTCGATTAGCCGAAAGGAAATGGCAGAATATTCGGTAGAAATTCTCTGTTTACTGGGATACAAGCCTGGCTAATTCAGTAACGCAAGAGTTATTTTGGAGTAACACGGCCACACTTTTTCTACAAGATATGAAAATGAAAAACAAAAGGCCTTGGACCCCCCCCCCCCATCCTCTTCCCACCCTTCAAGGTACCGACACAGTGACAAACATGTAAAAGACACTGAAGGAGAAGAAAAAGGTAAGAAAAGAATTGTTTAAAATAAATTTCCTACCTCCATTCATTGTATTGTACTTCTCCAGAACTCTTATATTATGAAAGAGGGTGGATTTATAGCAATTGGATTAAGACCAGTGTCTTCCAAAAGATAATCTACTAATACAAGGGCCAATTTGAAATCCTCCTCCCCCCCCCTCCCCCGGCCCCACTATCAGTCCTTCGACGATTTGCGAACAGTGATACATAAATTAGATTGCTTATTTCCATCATTGTGCCAATTGTTTATGCTAGATAGGTTGTCATGTCGTCTCCTACGACCTGTGGTTGCCTTTTAAATTACAATAAATAGATCTGATTCTCCCTGTAATTACCTATATAATAATACTTCATCTAGATCTATTACCCCAAGTAGGAACAGCTTTTTTTACCCCTGTGGTGATCCCTATATAATTCTCCCAAAGTTTGATCATCCTTGAGATCCTACACCTGATGCTGCGTGTACTATCATACATATCTACTCTAATTTACCCATATATGCAAACACAACTGATCCTACATATATCTACTGTAACCTATGTCCTCGTCCTGTCCACCCATTCCCCCATCCCACACCCTTCCTGTGACCATTGAAACTTCTATTTTTAACTGCACCCACATAATCATTTACCAGTATCCCTTTGGCAAGCCTGAAAAATAAACTGTTTTAACACCCTGCAAGAAATCTTTTCTAATGAAACTTGTTTTTGCGATGAGAAATATTAAACAAGCGACATCCACAGTTCATGCTCTCTATTGGTGTTTGTCTCTATCTGAAAGTGGAGACTTGACATTCACCACCCCCACCCCCTCCCTAAACTATCTTACACATTCAATTTACATCTACACTTTGGAGACTTAAAACATAACAAATACGATGTTAAGAAAAGGAATTGCCAAACCTATCTAGATTAATTATGCTATCTATATTCAATGACTTTTTAATTTCTGAATATAATGATGAAATTAGATGATTCACTCACCTGTGACAAAGTTAATCACCAACAGAAGCAAAGACACAAAGTACAACATCTTTGCAGCAGGTATACTGTACTGTATTACCATCAAGACCTCAATGAAACTCATTCAAAAAATACTCTTTCCACTTTTGTCTGATATTTCCCACTGCAAAGAGAAAATCAATTAATTTCTTTCACACGTCAAAACATATGTAGCTTTCAAAGTTGACAATCTTTTCCACATTCCTCCATATATATAAACTGCGATCTTCTCAAAGTTTTTTAATTGTGTGACTTGATCACCTTCACTCGGAGAAGGACAAAGTGAAACTACCTGGCCAGGCAACAATGACTACAACCGGTGCAGTCACAGGGAACGGGCAGTGATCCTCCTCTTACAAAACAGAACACTGGGCGATCAAAAGGAAAGTGTAAACAAATCGGAGGAGTTGAGAGCGACCACAACAAAGGGTTCCTGGCAGTGCAGGATAATCTTGAGAAAACATTAAGCTTATGTAACTTCAAAGAGTCCAGAAAAAGTTGAAACAATATAATAGATCGCTGCTGCTGTGGTCCTTACACTTCAGAGCCTGCACGGTTGAATGATTTTGCCTATCTGTTAGCACCCCGTTAAGTTTATAGCAGTCGATGCAAAAAGCAAACCAGTCCATAGTGACGAGGATTCTTCAATTGAAAGTTGAATGGGATTTATATATATGCAAGTCACTGTCAAAATTTGATCAATGTAGTTTTACAGTAGGAATTAAGTGTATGATCAATTGGAGTCATGTGGGAGTCACTGGAGAGTCACTCTAGATTAACAGTGATTCAGCATACTGTAGTCCTAATATCTATACTATAATGACAGATCACATATGATTTAACTTCTAACTTTTTTTTTCTACTTGTTTTTTGCCTACAGGTGCAGCTTTCAGACAACTTGAAGCACTTTCTGTTAATTCAGCCATTTTTTTTCTAATTAAAGCCCTCTCTGATATCTAGGAATCTGCAGCTTTTAAACGACTTGAAGCACTTTCTGTTAATTCACCCATTTTTTTTTTCTAATTAAAGCCCTCTCTGATATCTTGGAATAATCTTCAAGAAATAGAACCCCTTGAAACTAAGAAATAGAAACCAATGCAAAGATGCAAAATATTGAAAAAGAACTGACTCTTCTTTTCTGTTTTGGTACATGTGAATTTGATCCTAATGGAAGTAGGGCCCCTGATACTGGTTTGGGAGGGTGGAGATGGGAAGGGGGGAGGGAGATGTTGTGGGATGATGGTCAGGGCTCCTTGATAACTTTCCCAAGCAGTTCATGAGGTTAGCACCACTGAACTTCCAACCAAACCTGTGTCACAGTCTCTGTCTAATAGGCATCTATGTATTGAGTGTTACCACAATTTCCTTGCAAATAAAAATTGTTTCTCTGTCCATAAACTAAGTCTCCTCTATAGATTTGTGGGCTTAAAGTTGTTGGTCCCTTATCCACTGAATTCTTGCTTTAAAGAGAGTAAGTCAATCACCTCCAGCATTATAACTTGATGTATGAAACCTGATACAAGCTTGTCAATACATGAAGTAGAAATGTCATCACTAGTGGCATAACATTTCAGTATCATCATCAGCTCCCATTTTTTGACATTTGGCCACCTTCAAACTGCCATGCAAATTGTAAACACTGAACATTTAAAAAAAAAAACCAAGTGCTGATACAGCCCATAGATACTGACTGCACATCAATGCTGAAAGCACATCTTAATTATACTTAACACCTACACCACACAATTCCTGGCCCTGCTACTCATAGACCTCAGTACAGTGAGTCAAGGTTTATTGTATTGTTACCCAGGGCCTAATCCATTCATATATCATCCTAAATGATAGCAAAAAATCAATAACGTTATTGACTCGTGACAAAAGGCAGAAAGAATACAATGGAAGAAGAAATTCCATTGGTGAGACTTGAATCATTTTAAGAGGCAAACAACAGTCACCTGTTTGAGGCCCATTGGTGACCTCACCAGCCTTGTGGCAGATAAAGACCTTGAAGGGCAAAGACAAATAGCACAATGGCTAGATCTGGTTAAAATGACCCACCAATTGGTTTAAGCATATTTTAACATTTTTGGAGTATATTACCTAGCTGTTTCCATGGTACATGCATGCATATTCCTAGTTTTTGTGATACATCATTGTTTTAAGACATTCACAGCTATGGGTGATATAAAACGTGGTAGTTTGTCTACAATTAATTTTGGAACCACTATTTTTTGTGCTGTTTCCTTTTGCTCTATATATAGTCCCATTTAAGTCCTGGGACTCACACACATCATATCGGGATAGGTTGCAATGAAAATTCTGCTTCGATTTTTCTTTAATTAATTTGAAAGGGCAAAAGTTTAGGTTGTTTATGGACACAAAAAAAACACAATAAAAAGTGCTGAAAAGATCAAATCTTTTTTAAGTTGAACTTGTGACCTTGCTACAGTAATGTTAGGCTTCACTGCTTTCCAAGGCCACCAGTCTATAGACACCCAACCTTGGTACAGGGTTGCAGAACTAACAAGTGTGATGATTGACGTTCAAGTGTGTAAACTATATACTATCTGTGTGTCCTTTCATTTGATTGCACATTTGGTACCATCTTTTCAAGTATCATATGTTGACTGATATTGATATTTTGTACTCTTTATGAGAGTGAGGAATCGGGGCCCCGATTCCTGGGGGGGGGGAGGGGTCGGAGAGAGAGAGAGGGAGGGAGAGGGGGAGGGAGGGAGAATGTGTAATTCACTAATTCTTGGGCCGTTTTTGATGCTCAAGAAAAATACAAAACTTTTACAAAAAAATTCTACAACTTTACATAATATTGCTAATTGTTACATGCTACAAATATTGTTTTTAATTAAATTGTTACAAAATAAGTGATGCAACATACCTTGATGTACTTTTGGAGAGGGGCAAGGTAAATGTACCATCTTTGGGCAACTTTGGGTAGTTGGCTAGCTTTGATGGTACATATGAGTAAAATTAATAGACACAATGGCACCAAAATGGCAAAGGTTTTCATGGGTGCAAAGCTTTCATTTTGTTTTCCACAATGCATCGACAGAGTGCACAAAAAATTTCTGACTTCAAACTTGATATTTGGGCAACAAATGTTAAGTTCACGTGTTCCAGTTGTACTACATTACCTAATTAAGGGTTATTGTTTCTTCCGATATCTTTCAAGCTCTGAGAGTAGACCTAATTTTACATTGTTCTTGAACAAATCTAATACTTTGTTTGAATATATAGGGCACCGATGGTATTCGCACTGCAATTTGATGCTTCATTGGTAAGGTAATTTTTGATGGGTAAGCAGCATTTTCTTGAAAATAAAAGTCCCCTGATGACAAATGCCATCAGTTTAATTGAGCCTTAAATGCTACAGTAGGTATGTAGTTACTCTGACTTTATGACTGCACAACTTTATGTGGTTCATTGCCATCAGCCTGTCTGTTATATAACAACCGGGATGTGCTAACACTGGGCGGCACCGGGCGGCTGCGCCCAGCAGTTCTGAATACCGCCCAGCACAAACAGTATTTTAAACATTTCCGCCCGACACTTTTTTTATGATACTTTAACAAATTTTACCATAACCAAAATCTGGGAGAATACATGGCACAGAATAGGAAAATAGTACCACCTATAGCATACTACATGTGCAAAATTTGTCCAGTGGGGAGGGAGTATCCCACCCATGAGATCCCTCTCCCAGGGTGTGGATCACACTACCGCACAATCTGCCCGGCACTCAAATATTCCTGAGCACATCCCTGAGTAGGTATGTAGTTGCTCTGACTTTATGACTGCACAACTTTATGTGGTTCTTTGCCATCAGCCTGTCGGTTATATAACTACCTCATTGTTTCGTGGTGATATATATTTAAGTTCATATTCTTCTTCCTCCACTTCCCTTCCCTCTATCCAACCCCTGCCCTCTCCTCAGAAGCAATTATAGCATTCCTGATGAATATGATTCTTCACCGTCCTACATTGACCATCACAAGTTAATTCCTGCTTTGCCATATTACCAGTGGCGGAGCGTCGATACAGGGGCAGATGCCCCCCCTGACGGACTCAAATGGACTGCTCGCGCCCTTTTCAGCTTTTTACCACTTTTTACTTATTCGCGATTATTGACTTTTTTATTGCGCTCTCAAATACCTATTGACATTTTTAACATTTTATTGGTGTAATTTTCTGACAAAATGGCGATGACACCTATTTATTCTTCGTTTATCTGCAAATTAGCAAGGCCCCGAAAGGGTGATTTCCTCCGATCTAGGGAGTATCTTTACTCAAAAAATTTCTGTACGCTCCGCGCCAACCTGTGGTGGCGCTCTGCTTAGATAGTGTCGAAAGCGCCCCTACAGACCATTCTCGCCCCACCGACCAATACCCCTAGCTCCGCCACTGCATATTACCTTTGATTAATTGGTGCGCTGTGAAGCAAAGATAACAAAACAACTTCAAGGAAGCTCTTACTTTGCCTCCCCACCCCCAATCCCACCCCCATCACCCATCCACCACACCCCATCCTCGTCATAAGACAACCCTGGTTAAAATAGACGGAGCCATTTCGACTTTACCACCAAAAACTATTAAATGCTCTGTTACAATGGAACAGTCTGATATTCTTTGGGACATGGCATATAACCACAAGAACAACTTTTGTAAAGAGCTCTAACAAAAGGTCCGTCCAGTGGAGAATAGTTTTAGGTTATTAACAAAGACTTTGTAGTCTATTATTAACCTATTGCTGTAATGTATTGTTTTCAAGGGACACCTTGGGTACGTATAAAGCAAATTTGTACTTCCCATGTTTTTACACTGGCAATATTCTGTTGTCATGCTTGCTAAAGGGAAGATATATATTACAACATACTGTGAATCATTGAGCTGACAGAACAATATTCATTGTTGACAGAACAATATAACCAGTAGGCATGAAAAGTTTAATCAGTGGATTGTTGTGAGCCAAATAAAGGTAGCTCAGTGATTGTTATGCCAATTGTTGGCACCTTAAAGCTAACAACCTGTGGTGCTACTAGATGTTTATAGATATAAAACTCAATTGTGACCTTTATAAATGGTGAGGAAAAAAATTAATGTTATCATGCAGACATCGAACCACCATGGCTAAGTTCAACAATTTGCAACATTTGAATACTATTTTAACTCCAAATTACAATATGTACAGTTACTGTAAGAACATATTGATCAATGGTTTAAATTTTTAAAATTTCTGAAAGCCCCCCCAAAGAAATAAAAAAATATCAGCTACTTTCACCATTAGGTAAGTGAAGACTTAACTTCGAGGGTCCCAAATTTGTTCACATTCAGACCTCAAATTTCAGGCTATTTACTGACTAACTGACATTGGATATCACTATTTACCAGTTGCAAAAAAAGGAATCTTGCAATTTCTTTTTAGTAGGCATTAAGAACATAGACACATGATATGTCAGGTAAAAATCGTCAGTAAGAAAATAACATATTTTCCTTATACCTAACATATTACCTACTTATTATTTTCAGCAAATAGTATTGGGCCACCCCCACAAGCCTGTACAGTGACTGATGCATGCTGTAGTCTGGAAAATGCCAGTGAAAACATAATTTGCCAGTGCAATTTTTAAGCACTGCATTTTTTAGCAAGTTTCTAAAATTGTGAAATTCTAGGCCTGACCTACTATAGCACACAACTATCAGGAAAATCATGCTTTGCTAGTAAAATTTATGCTTGTGTTTGATAATGTTTTATACATGATATTGTCGTATACTGTTGCAAAACACTTCATGTCAAAATATTCAAAAATTGGATGTTTATAATCTATGCCTCCATATATAATTTGCATACTTATCACATTTATCTGATTTCATCTTGTCTTGACAAATCGGTCTCAATTTCATATACTGGTGGCGCTATTTTTGTTCGAGATTTGAACATCAAGAAATTGCCTCTAGAGGGCAGTCAACCATGAAGACAGCTTTAAAAGTAGATCAGCAGGCCACTGAAACTAGGAGAACATAAAATTTATGAAAAGAACTGTATCAACAGTTATGAGGGTCATCCTCACAGTATTGTCACAGTATATATGCCCTTGAAAGTTAAACATGTGACATCTAATGCTCTAAATTTGTGGCACAATCTCAAGTACATCCAATGGCCACAAATGTCACAATTTTCCACTTCAGTCTACTACTACAGTAGTACTACTTTTAAAATGTTAGGCAATGACTGTCTATGTACACAAAACAGGAAATCTTCATTTCCAGAGGGTCAGTAAATTTTCAAAAGTAATCTTGACCCAAATGAAATTGGGACAAATCACTTTAACTCATCGAGGTTTTTACACCTTTGGACTGAAACCAAATGGTCAAGAGAAAAAAAGGAAATTCAATATTCACTCAAAGATTGTGTGATTTTGTACAAAAGTTGGTATACTTTCCAGAGAACAGATTTGTAATGGACTTTTGATATGACACAATGACTATACCTGAAACAATTTACTAATACTCCATTTAAAATTGGCTTGGCCTACAGTAGCCAAAGTTTGGCCTTAGCCTACACTAACATAGTAACAGAAACACTAACACAGCTGGCATAACACAGCAGCAAGTAACATATACTATTACTAGACTAGGCTAGTGGCAATGGTGATTTGGCCTAACATTAGGTCGAACAGGGTCTTCCATCAGGACTAGACACACCATGTCTTATGTTGTGAAGAGTTCACAGTAGAAACATTTCAAACCCACCTTACAAGTTACAACTATTTGTGAAGCCTAATTGATTGGTTACTATTTGCAGTTCGCATGCTTAAATCGAAAGTTAAACTTGCCGCCAGATGTTGGAAAAGCGACCACATTGCCAGGAACGAATAGAGGTCACATGTATTAGTTCTGTGACCTTTGTTCGTCAGGGTGTACATAAATACGAACTTAGTCAACACGGTGGTTTCGTTCTGTAGGGTGCATAGAGCAGTATTCTGCTCTATTGTTGGGTGTCTGTACTGTCTGATTTGAATCAGAAATGCGAAACGATACAGTTGGATAAAGATATAACTAATATCAGTTCTTTGCATGAAATCCTCCTTTTACGAGTAAAATGGATACGCCAATGAGCAGGGGCCGCTAACAGGTATAAAATGGTCCCTGGGTATGATCATCATGAGTGAGGGGGTCCCACAATATATCGAAAAGAGCCACCTCCACCCCGCAAAACACCCTGCAAAATAGAACAAATGTGGAACGCCTTGGACGGCAAATATGTTGTCTGTTGTAATATGTTTATCATGTATTTCGAAAATTAGCCTCATTTCCGAAATGATTAAAAGGGTATATTTATCGGGGCCCCTAATTGTCAAATATTGGTTTCTTATGCTAGGCATAGGTGTATTGCAACGGACCTCTGCATCAGTATTCACAATTTCATCTGAAGTTAACAGTAAATTTAGTGCATTCAACAGGTGACCACTCAACTGTGATGTATGAATATTATGGTAATAGCATATATGAAGGGGACCCGAGGCCCTTGACATAGGTGCCCCCCCCCCCGGAAATTTCCCGGTTTCCCAGTGGGCCAGTGCGCCCCTGCCAATGAGCTACATAGTCTAAGCATGTAATAAATACTGATGACGGAACGACCTGTATAGCTTTCTTCATGAAAGACATACCAACATGACAATTTCAATTGTTGCAGGATTTTGGGTTATCGTTTTTCTGGTACACATATAGCAATTTATAATTAATCTGATATAAGGAGAATGTGTTTTATCCTAGATTGTTGACACAAACAGTGAAAATCAATTGATGGAACGCAGAGTAATCATTTTTCAATTGAAACATTATTCGTATAGCAAATTTAATAGTAAACTTGCAATGTATATTAAGCTAGCAGTGATACAAAAAGCATACAAAGGGAAAGGGATACTTAGAAATACAAATACAACAAAGGGAACTTATCCCTGTGTCATGCATAGTAAAATCATAATAAGAGTATGTGTATTTTTCATTTCATCATATACACAATATATTAGTTTGTCATTATTAAATCTTTTTCTATAACGTGACGACACTACACGCGCGCGTCTGCAGACGTACGTGTTTGCATTCGGGTCTGTATAACACATCTCTGACTGTCACTTGCATACATGCGTTCGCGTATCCTGTTCGCGCGCGTGTACATGCGTACTGTAAGTTTGTACGCAGAACAGTGTTTGGCTTCTAAGCAACGGTTTGTTTTCATCTACGGATCTCCATAACAAGTGTGATGACGTCAGGCTGAATAGTATCAAACATTTCACAAAAGGTTGAACCCGAACTAAAAGTGAAGCTCTAAAGGAATTATTGGGAACTATGAAACATAATTCGACACTTTCCTACATCATAATTTCATTAGGAACGATGTAATTAGGTCGAAAGTTACGGTTAACATATCTGTGCCTGTACCGTGATCAGTCACTGCAAAATGTTTTGTAATTAGATTTGCTTTATAGGGGTTCAGTTTTAAACACATATATATTTTACTTTAAATCTGTTGTATCCATGTGGAATTATGCATGTATAAATTAACTGTCTGTGAGTTCTGCGTGACCTAGTCACAATAATGAAAGTTGCAACCTTAGAGCAATCTGTGAAATACAAAAACAAGTTTCTTACAAACCTATCGCAAAACACAATTTCCAATCACATAATGGATGGTATGAGCTTCTATACCGCTGTTACGTCAAACGCGTTACATGGAACTATTAGCCAATCAGATAGAAGAATGACATTGTGACAAGTCGTTCGTAAACATAGCAACAGTGTGCGTACGTGCATACATACATTGCATGCAGTGTATACATTGTACATGCACAGCATATGTAACATTCACAGTTTGTGCTCAATCTCTGTTGAGTATAGACGTGCGCCGAATCGTGGGAACTTTTGAAGAAACTTTAGTTTCTTCGAAAGAAAGGAATTCGGTAATGGAGACACCATTGAAAATAGAATTTATTTTCATCCTGTTAGCTGCTTTCATGGTAAGAGATTACAATGCCCTGAGAGTTATAGGACATACGGAAGAAAGTTTCGAAACGGTAAGTGCAGAGGTAAAAAATTGAAGCCAGTACAGTAGGCTAAGTTATGAACGATGAATATAACAAATATGGATGATTTTTTAAAAACTTCAAATGACACAATGGGGTGAACTTTAGGACCCAACTAAAAACAGGCTGATTAAGTTATTGTTAGATGTTGTTCTATTAAAAGGTAGTATCCTAGGCATATAGTTAGGGCCCAATGAAGGTGTGCTTGTTCTTCATCTTTGACCTAAGTTATAGTTTTAGCCTAACCTCGATAAAACAGTGAAATTAATGTTAGGCTATGCTTAACTTTGCCGTTACTAACATGATACTTAAGTTATGCCTATGTATCTTGGCATACGTTAGTGAGTCCAAGTCCGCTCGGTCACTTTGTCCGTTCAAGCATTATGACGTAGTGAGATAATCAGCCTATCCTGTTTTCCCTAATGATAATGTGTTCGTAACCGTTAGCCAATTGCCACTGAAAATGTGCTACTACATTTATGACTTTTGCAGTAACCTAGCAACAACTTGAACAGGCTTAGCCTATCTGTATAATCAGTGCAGTGGCATAACGTTAGGCTTAGCTTAGGTCTAAAACTACAGCACTAGCCTATAGAATAGTAATTAATAATACTTTAGCAACCAAACCAGGCATAGCCAAGATTCTGACTGAAACTGGAGCTAGGTCTAAGCTCTAAAATTAACAATTGAAAGCTGGGTCTGTGACAATGCAGACTGATCAAAACATAAAATATTCCATAAAAAATGGGGAATATTGTAGTAAACAACTTTAACTCTGATTAATTTTGACCTAAGTCCAGCACACTCTAGGTTGTGTGCAAGTATTTGTAAACATGTTTTAGGCCACTATATTCTCCATTTAAAAAATTTTGGTAGGCCTAGGCCCTAGACACTTTTAGCACCTTCTCTATCAGCAGCTAATGTAAAGACAAATGTAATGATAAAACACTTCTACTGAAATCAGAAATGCTTTGTTTGGTAACATTTTTGAAACTATTTCACCCTTGTAAAGTAAAAAGTATAAATGAAATTTTGTTTTAAACTTCAAATGTATTAATGACAAATATATTTCTGTTTCAAGGTAAATCAAAGATCGGCTCACAGAGTGTCCTAGAAACTGAAAAATATACTTTTTCCATTAAATTTGGAGGTAATTTGGTCAAGAATTTGACCTGGCAGATAACAGGAACAAGTCAAAACAAATTACTTTATTTTTTATTATTATATATTTGCACAGGACCTGTCGTACATCACAAGATATGTCGTTGCACCAAATACTGATGTAAGATTTCAATATAGCATTAAAATTCCAGCGGTGAGTGCATCCTCTTCACTGTCCAGTATGTAGCTTATTTATGGCTCATTTATTATAGCACTGATATTACTGAATGCATGTCAGGGCTTCCCCTGATATTCATTTTGTGAGGTGACCTCCTCTGTGTTGTTTGGATGATTGAAATTAGGATGTATAACAAAATTTCCGGGCAACCATGCCCCCAAATCCCCCGCCCCCAGGTATGCTCATGCCCCAAAAACCCAGGGAAATCCCTTTTCAACTGTTGTTTATTACAACTTTTTAGGTTGTGTAAATATCAAAAACCTCAGCACTGCTACCAAAAATGTAAGTACCAATGGGTCATGAGAAGAGAGCTTTTGTTTTCTATGTTTATCTTAAAGCAGCGATAATTGTCAAGTCTTGTCCCACAATTTGAGCAAATTAGCATTCTGAAATAAAACCCAAATATACCTATCACTATTTGACGATGATTGTTAATTTATCATAAAACAGAGAGGGTTGAGAAAATACAATCTACAAAAGTGCTTGATTTTATTGTACTCCTCTGTGGTCTTTTTGTAAACTGTTATTTTTATCATCAATTCTTTTCTTGTAGGGACATTGCTGTAGCGATCTGGTTGGATTTTTTGGGGTGGATGAACAATGGCCTTTGATAAGGGCTCATGGACATGAAATGGTAAATACCACCTTTACTAAGTTGTAGTTTTTATACAGTATGATCATGTTGTACAATATATTTTTTTGGCTATTTGTTGTTCCAGCTGTTACTGTCAGTTGTGATTTGAATCAACACACATCACAATAAAACAGCTTTGAATGGTAAACTTTCAACAGTCTACCTTTCAATATTACCATGCTAAAAATTACTATGCTTTCCAGTTTTTTTTCAGGCACCTCTGAACCTTCAAATTATTCAGAGTTTATAGAATATTTGATAAAATGTCACTTTGTGGTACTCACAATTATTTCTTGTTCTGACTTCATGGTGTATATATCCCACTTAGACTAAACCTATTGATGAGTTTGTCAGTAATTCAACTTCTCAGAAAGACTGATCCAAATTAAAGCAGTTGTTTGTTTTTCATTCCTATATTTCATGTGGTTCAACATGAATAATGAAGCAAAACGATAAAAGAAAAAACCCTATGGGAGTTTCAGAAGCTCTTTGATAAAAAATAAGAGCATGTTACAAGCAGTAGGCATAAATCTCACCCTAGAAACCAAGTTTTTTTCTTTCTTTTTTTCTCCCTTTTGGTTGGCACAGTGTCATATCATTTATTTCTGTAAACTTAATTTGACTAATGTGAATTTTTTGTTTTCTTTGTTTTAAAGACTTGCTATGAAAAGTTGGACACAGTGTTAGGAATTACTGCAACTGTTTTTCCTCTGATAGAGGGTCACAGTTACCACAAATGTCTACCTGAAACAGAGCTAACTGGAAAAGAAGTAAGTAATCGATTACTTGGTGTGCTCATTCATCTGAGTCAGTAATGAAGTTAAAGTTAGATTCGACCATAGACAACCTTAAATTGAGCCCCACAAGATATGTAGCAAATATTAAAAAATTGAGATTGACTTTATTGATTCCAAAAAGTGATTTAACAATTGAGTAAAATTAGAACCATATAAACTACATATGGTACATGTATATGCAAAAATTGAAATTTTCATGTAGGTTGCTTTGAAAATGATGTACTGCAACTGATCAAATTGAGTTATCTCTTAAAACTGTTTTGTTGGCAACAAAACTCAAACGGAGAGCTTTGTGTAGTTATTCTTTTCCTTCTTCTTCAACAGGTCACCCATTGTTTTGGAGATCGAATATTCCGTCATTCAGAAGCCCAGTGGTACTACTTTACGTTTATGAACTGCCACGCTCGGAGCCATTCAGGCATTAACGCGACATTTGACCTCCATTTAACCATCCAACGGAACCGTGGTGCCGTGACTGAGTTTTCAGCCGATGAGGACAGTAAGTAAATCTGAATGAATTAATTGCTTGGTCTATAGTCAGCTCAGAAATCTGTGTTCTGTGTTTATCAGTATAGTTAGACTGGTTGACACTTTGGTTCTTAAAGGTCATTATTAGGTCCCCCCTCAAATATACAAGAGAGTAAAATACCTGGTAACTGCATGTCAGGTTACACGGTAGTTAATGTATTTTTCCTGAATATCAAACTTAACCTGAAGAAAAATAAATGCACTTTTTAAATTTTCTCTATTTTTCCACAGCCAATCTATATGTGACCTTCATCTGCGATATAATAATGGTTGGATGCATATTTACTGGCTTTGTCTTTGGAGGTATGTAATTCAATGTTCCACTTCTGTCAAATTAGGAACTTTTAAATAAAAATAAAGTAAAAGTAAAACTGAAAATATATTCATTTATTGCAGAGTAGGGTCAATACCAGGAAATTCTTTGTCTCATTTCTCATGCAGTGATACTCTGGTCTCGTAAGATGCTACATACAACTTACAAGATGTGGATCTTGTCACTTTGCCTACACTTCATTGGCTGTGTTATTATGACTACTGCCTGGTACAAATTTTCCTTGGATGGTTTTGAGAGAAAGAAGCAAGTTTCATTTGGTAAGAATCATTGAGAAAATTTCTATCTGGGAATATTTATATATAACTTGAATTTCTAGAAATAAGGGGAAAGGATTTCAGTTCTTTAAACTTTTTTTGAGTCAGCATTTTTTAATTAAGCTTAAGTTAATTCCTTAACGATGCACTACATTACCCTGAATGGAAAGTTGTCTTTTGAATTCACAAACAAGGATTCAACAATTTTGAAAATTTCAAGTTGTTTGTATGACATGATTAAAAAATGTTGGAAAGTGGGGGGGGGGGAGGTGGGGGGAGGTGCAAAGCAGGCGCAGATAGTAAATACTTAATTCAGTCGTTTGAATGCTTGCAGTAATTGCATGATAAATATAACAGTTGAAAAATTTATTGTCTTTCTTCAGGTTGGAAAACATTGTTCTGATAACTAGTTTTTATGGTAGTTTGTTTTTTTTCTGACAATTTGCTGACAATTTGCTTCTAGGGAGTCAATCCGGTTAGTGTGCACTGTATCAGTTGTCTCAGACACTTTTTATATTTTTGTTTATCTTCTATAGGCCACTACTTTACATCAGCAGGATCAATTGTCTTTGCTATTATGTTGATAGTCATATCAAAAGGCTATACTATTACAAGGTTAGTAAACTGCAGACAGTATCATGTGTAATCGGGATATATGTTAATTTTGTTAATACATGCAATATGTATGGCTATACTATACATCCACTGCAGGTAATAAGAAATGTAAGATAAATGTTTTTTACATATGAATGTTACCAAATAAATGTGTAACTACGAAAACAAGATTATTAGGAAATATAAAATGTAGCACATGATAATACATGATTTAATACTGTATAATAGGCTATAAAGACATTAGAAAATAGTGACCATGTATTGCTGAAGCTAATTGCTGTAATCAAGTTCTTGAAACAGACTTGTAAAATCTAGAGAGATCTATTGTCTTATGTAAGAAAAATAAAGCTTTGAAGGAGAACCTTCTATAAATTTTCTAGCACTTTTAAGCTTGACAAATGTGCTTTTCATAGCTAAACTATACAACAATTTAAGTAGCTGATCAGCAACATTATGACACAAGTCATTGTTTTTTTTTTTGGGGGGGGGGGCTCCTTAAACAAAACCAACAGAATGGAGTGAGAAAGTTACCATTTATGTACCTTTGAATACAGATTAATAGCTTGAAATACCAAATTTTACCCTTTGCCATTGTTTTAGACTTACAATCCGTACAGTCGGCAAGGTGAAGATATTTGCATTTGCCAGCTGGTTTGCGTTCTGCTACACGATATTGTACATCATCTTAGGGCAGTCGGATCCACGTGACGTCAAGAACATCTACGATACACCCGCAGCCCTTGGTATTGTCGGCAAGAGGATTGGTGGTGAGTTGTAATGCTAAATACATATACAGATATATATGTATTTCAATTCAAACAGCTCAGTCAACTGTTTTGGGATTGATATTTTCTTGAGGTATCTTTTTATTTAATTTTACTACATTTGAATGATGCAACATGAACTCCCATGATTTCAAGGAAGTCTACATCCTCAATATTTTACCCGTCTCCTTTTTATCTGTTATCCTTCAGCTTCTGCTTGCACCACTTATTATCATTTTTCACTCACCTTTTATGGCTACACCTAAAATAGCTAACATTCTTAATTTTATCCTTGTTTTCTACTACATTTCCATCATCTTCAGCTACCATCTGGTGCATCTATGGAGCAGTGTTTACCCTCAAAGACTTTCCTAAGAAGGGAGCTTTTTACCTCATATTTACCATCCTTTCATCCTCTTGGTTCCTTGCTGAACCTGTCATGATCCTCTTTTCTAACTTCTGGCTACCACTGTACTGTAGGTGAGAGCAGTGTTTGTCATCACTTTTCCTGCCCTCTTTTGTGTGTCTGTGTGTTTGCACTACTAAGACAGCTATGTATGTATTTTAGATCCTCCTGCAAGCAGGAACTCGCAAAGAAGCCATCGTTGGCTTATCAAAGCCGCAAGCTGACCGAAGTCAGTCACTTAGATTCATATTTAACGTCCATGATTATGAATTGTCAATTGTCAACTCTGTAACTGGACGACATGTATACATTAATCTTGGAGTGACTCAAACTCGGGACCTTATGATTGAAAGGCACCGGCTTCTCATTTATAGTATGTTCATAAATACTTATGCATGGAAACCATTACTGACCCCCATTTAATCATACTACTTAATAATTAAATGTGAACAAACTTGTAATGTTTCCCAAAGTTTGTTCAAGTTGTGCAAACTTCTGCACAAGATCTTCTTCCAAAAACTTATTCAAAGATGAGTGAAAATGTTGAAAAGTATAAAACGCAGATGACTTTTGTACAAAAAACAACTTTAGATATTACCATGTTTGCTGATATTGCGTCATCACTGAATCATACAGTACTGACAGCATGTTGGAGGATTTGGTTCACAGACAAACAATTAATTATGAAGTGTAAAACCTGATTTTTTAGATCTCATTTCTTTTGTAAAGCAGTCTATTATTTTTTTCGTTCTACAGGGCCAAGTGGGTTCACGCTATGTACCTCTTGACTCTTGTCGTTGGACATGTCGTGTTTGTCATCTTGACCAGACCATCGGCCACCAATAAATACTTTCCATTCCATCTCAGTACTAACAAGGTAAGGACATTGAATAACTGTAATTTATTTTGACTTTGAATCTTTCATACTTTTGACACTTCCTCTACACGGGTGTAGGTGTATGTACCCCCTCCCCCACCCCCCTCCCCCACCCTCCCTCTTTCCCATTTGTTCAGGGTACCATATGTTTGATTCATTGTAATGCAGGAATTAAATATATAATACTAATCATTTGTTATAACCTGTTTTATTCTCTCTATCTACACAATGTAAATAATGTAAAAGTGATATGTCTGTCTTTTAAGGTTGGTATTATGGAGAATGAAGAAACAGGTCTATATGAACACCAACCAACTGAAGCAACCTTTTCCAACTTTATTGCCACAAGCTTAAGACCTGAGGAAGAGAGATCTTCTATATACCAGGTAAAGTTCTAAGAGATATGGCTGGGCGTGTTTGCCAGACTGAGTCTGGTCGGCACAATTTAAATATCCAAGACACTATAGTACTGTTTCTCCCAGAAGGTTTTCCCTTCCACAATCTAGTAGGTGGTTTAAACAAGAATAAGACAGATTTGAACACCTGGGTAAACATGAAACTTTCAAGAAATTAAGGAATTAATCAGAGATTATTACTAATGGTTTTTGAAAGAGTAGCAGGAGGTAGATTAGTTCTGTTTTGTTCAAACTGAACTCTCTGGATTCCCAACCTTTAAGTTGGTTACAATCCCAAACAAATCACATCCTTGCTAGAGATCTCATCCAGATCTATTTCATCATGCTTCCTTACCAATATAACCAAATTCTTACACCCCAAAATCACAGAATGTGAGAATCAACAAGACATGAAAAAGGAGGAATACTGGTAACTCATGGTAGACATTCTTGACTTAATATATTAAGTCAAGAATGTCTACCATGAGTTCAAGATTAAAACTAACAGCTAGGTTATACAGTTAGTATACATGAGCTACAAGTTATCCATCTCTACCCCATAAAACTCCACAGTGGGTTGAAAGTATAATGATAAAATTCCTGGTTCATTAATAATCGTTGCTATGTTAATATCAAGACAGAGGATCCTCTCTTATATATCATGCCAGTAGAAGTAAACTTCTCTGTGATCTGCAAGGGTAAAACCCAACCTTTATAGTAACTGATACCCTCTTCAGATGTATGTATATATATATATATTAGATCCTCCTGCAAGCAGGAACTCGCAAAGAAGCCTCATTGGCTTATCAAAGCCGCAAGCCGACCGAAGTCAGTCTCTTACATTCATATTTAACGTCCATGATTATGAATTGTCAATTGTCAACAACTCTGTAACTGGACGACATACATTAATCTCGGAGTGATTTGAACCAGGGACCTTATGATTGGAAGGCACCGGCGTTAAGCACTGAGCTAACACTCCGCTAAGCTTACACTCCGAGGGATACCGGCGTTAACCACTGAGCTAACACTCCTAAGCTAACACAGGGTTCTGCCCAGGGTGGATTGAGTGCCGGCAGGACTATCTAAGCGGAGCGCCACCATTGGTTGGCGCGGAGCGTACAAGAAAATTTTGGATTTTGGAAACCCCCCAGATGGCCGGAAACGGCCCTTCCCGAGTATTCTGAGCCACATGTAGACAGCTTTGAAATGAGATCTCATGTCTGGAATTTTTCATAATTAATGAAAAAAGTTAGGACAAATATCTGGAGCACCAGAGTACAGACCAGCCGGTGGTGCCTATTAAATAAATCATTCAGGCTGAGATGATAATTTTAGATGGACAGTGAGTGAGAGTCCACTCCCAAATAAAGACGAATCATAATGAATTATGTATTCTCTCATTTATTCAACATCGGGCCTATGAAATCGGTCCATTGAAAGGATATCACATAATTACAGCAGTGACTGCCGACTCTGACCACTCAGCAGACGCAGTGTGTGAGTCTTCGATTCTTCTTCCTAGCCCAGAGTTGCACTGCCCTTCTGACAGGGAATTTATCCAGGGGAGGACCTTCTATCACAACCCTAAGAATAGCATCAAGTGTCTGCTCCACCATTCTGTTTCTGACTTTGGTTTTAATCAGCTTCATTTGAGAGAATGTTCTCTCTGGGTCAGCTGTGTTTGTTGGGATGACCCGCAGGATATTCGCGAGTTGACTGAAGTTGGGGTACACAGCCTGCAATGCTTGCCTTGTACACAACCTCTGAATGAGTTCTGTGTCTGACATCTCAGGAACTTTTGTGATGTAATTCTTGAGAGACAACCACTCCTGTTGCAACTCATCAAGAGTACCTAAGACAGCATTAGCTTCGAAGAAGCCATGGGCAGCAGTGACTGTTTCTTTGCCATAGTCTGGCAACTCACCTGCAGGCAATGACTGGATATCAGAAGACTTGAACAGTGAGAGAAGCAAACTCATACCCTGAACATCCTCACTATGGAACCGATCTTGGAGGTTTTCAGTGAGAGCATCAATGTACTTCCCCCTGATGTTGTTCCTGAAATGTGTTTCACCAGATGGATTTTGAAGGCCTGGTTTTGCAATTTCCAGGAATTCTGGGATTCTTGCCAGATTAACCCCATCTGTCTCCTTCAGAGACTTCAAAGTGGTGATGGTGGATGTGACAAGATCATGCACCACTGTGTAATCGGAATCCTGCTTTTGGAAAGCTTTGGATAAAGCATTGATGTGTGGGAGGACATCACACAGCAAGAGCATACTGGCAGTGAATTTGTAAGTTGTCACTAGCCTATTCAACCCCAGAGCCCGTGCATCTGCCCTCTCAGTCCCTTCCCTCTGCAAGGTTATGATCAGATCTTGGAAAGCTTTCTTTACTCTCTCTACACTGTTCCCAATTGACAACCATCTCGTTGTGGAAGGCTCAAGAAGTTTATCGGGAGTGTCAAATTTCCCTCCACCTTCTCAGGCAGGAGGATGTTTTGGACAGCCAGAAACCCTGCTGTTCTCACATTGCTGTTGTCAAAGAAGTCATACAATTGTCTAAGGATGTTTTGGAATTGGTCGACATCTTTGCACATTTTGCAGCTTGAGATGAGGCCAGGTTCAACCGATGGGCAGTGCAGTGAATGCCAATGAGGCAGGGAACATCATCTTTCAGTCTCTTAACTACACCACTCCTCCT